>PVKP010001330.1:0-150073 GCA_004027715.1 Plecturocebus donacophilus | reverse complement strand
AGAGGGGAGAGGAGGGGGGGGAAGGGGAGGGGAAATTAGTGGTTTTATCTGAGGAAAAATATGAGACTAGATGTAGGAAAAGAGCTTGGAGTAAAGAACTGAAACAAGACCAGGGTAGCCTCAGTGCGGTAGGCAAGGCAGAAAGCAACCCTGGATGAAGCTGGAGCCTTGGTAAAGAGCCAGGACATAAGAGTCACGATAAGACCTTGCTATAATTGCAAAAATGTTAGAGCTGTTTATTTTTGAAATATGAAGTGTTCTTACAGGATAAAAAATAACGAATTCTTTGTTACATTTGTAGAATTCTGTAATGACAACTGCCTTCCAAATTCCTAAAATCCTGCCTATCACAAACACATCTCCACTTGATGTCTCATTTGAAGCCATCCCTATCGTCAGTTTCCTAAAAATGCGAAGATGCCCATCATACACGTGGTACAATGTACAGTGCATTTTTTTTCTAGCCGGTGCTGTTCTCTTCAGTAGGTACAAGATCTTTCTGAGGTGCAAGAGTGTGAGCACACACAGTTCAACAGAATGACTTCAGGACATACACCCAGTCTAGCTCTCAGATCTATGCTTCTAGCCTCCTAATTGTGGTCTATCATAGCCACAGGCCACGAGTTCTAAAAACTGTGTTCTCACTATAGTTTTAATTACAATTTCCATATTTATCTCATTTGTTATAACTTTCAAATTAATGATCCAATCTTCCATTCTCTTATGGATAAATTAGCTAACCTATTTTATACTCTGTTAACATTACCCTGTTTTCATTTTTCTAAATCTCACTTTTGTAAGCACAGGTTATTAAATTATTTCCAAGAACAGTCAGAAATAATTGTGTTTATAACCAGAAAGTTTTAAGTCAAATTCATTTCTGAGAAATACATAAATTTCTCTTGGGGGGGCCTATGATGAGTTCATAGACCTTTTTGCAAAATTTGGCATTTAAGGAAATAAATTAGAGATTTCAACGTTTTATGAGGAAAACAGCAACAGCAACAGAACAACTCCAAGCACTATGAAATATTATGATTAATAAAAATTCAAACATCCAAGAGTTATGTCATCTTTATTTGTTACTATTATAAACAAATATAAAATATAATGTGTTTTGGAATTCTTTTGAATGCATTAATTGTATTTACGCTTAATAACCACTGAAGCTTGGTAATCTCTCACTAGACTATTTATTTTTTCCATTTTATAAGGTCAAATTATAGCATACTAAAAGATGAATGAGCTATCTCTAACTTCTACTAATGAAGACATTTAATTTTTAGGCTTATTCTCTCTCCCCTTTTCCTTCAAATGTGGTTTGCTTAAGGTTATTTTTCAATGTAAGATAAACTTTTCCAAAATTTTAGTTAGGGCAAGTCCAGCCAAGCTAATTTTATTTCAGACTGCAATGAATAGTACATTTTTCAAACTTCCTAGTAGCAGTAAATTAAAAAGAAACAGAGAACACAGCATACTGAGCCCCAGTGGTGTGCCTGTCGTTCAGGCATTGTTCTTGTCTTCCCAACATCTACAGGTATCTCTATGGATGGCTCCTAATAAATTGTGTCATAGATTCTTATTCCAAATACTTAAGGAGTGAAAAATTATCATGGTCAAATGAAAAGCTAGAAACCAAAGTTGCATCAGAACCCCAAAACTGGGAATATCAGGATTGTTAACTTACTTTCTGAGTATGGTTTCCAGCAGGAAACCAATGTGTACTTCATGTCTTGGCATGAGTATGAGCAATTATCTCTTGGCTGGAGTCTGATGGGCAGAAATCCAAGTGTCATCACTGTATGACACTGAGAATATAGTGACATTTGGTGACTGAATCAAGCACTACACTAATCTTTGATTCATGGTTTTTGTCTTATATCCTGGGATGAGCTAAGAAATTAGTGTGTTCCCTTTCATTACTGAAATTAGCAGCCAATTCTCTGTGGGTGGTTTCCCATTAGGAAGTGGAAAACTCACTCTCCACCAGAAATGGGCAGCTATCCTAATTTTTTATAGAATAAATTGGACAATATCATCGGGGTGATACTTCTGCATGGGGTGAGCCAAAGACAATGACAATATTGGATCAAAAAATATAAATCCAACTGCATTTGAGTTAGTGACCTCACAATCACTTATGGATAACCTTTAGAAATAGTCTCTTTTTTCAGAAAAGGTACCTCGAAGATATTGTTTGTATTTCTTTTCAAGTCATCTTTCTAAATAAGGGTGTCATGTCTCTTCACCTGCTAAATACCCTGAAAGTTCTTCCTTCTGAAAAGGATTTGCCTGAAGTCATTTACATCTATAGTGAATTAAAGTCACTGAGTTTCCCAAGTAAATACATGCTTGTAGCCAGAATGCAGGACAAACTATTTTTCCCAATGAGGAGGGCACAAGTATGGAAAAGAGAGAATACAATGTAAAAATTATGTTGTTTACTTAAATTTGTTAAGAGAATATATCTTAAATGACGTCACCACACACAAACACACACACACACACATACACAGTGACTGTGTGGTGATGGAAGTGCTAATCAATTTGATTGTGGTGATCCTTTCACAATGTATAAATATATCAAATAATCACAATGTACATCACATAATCATGCTGTACATCTTGCATGTATACAATTTTTATTTGTCAACTACAGTAAAGCTGGGAAAAAAAATAAATGAAAAATTTAAAAAGAAAAGATGGGGTTGAGAGGAAAATTAAAAGGGAATTCCGGGAAGGGGAGAGAAACTAATTTTTGAACAAAAAATAAGAGACAAATGTGGAACTAATAACTTTCAAATTCCTAATGCCATTTCATTTCCCAACCACAGTTAGTATCTCAGATGAATTCTGAGCTACAATCTGAGATTTTTCTTATCCTGAATTTTCTTGCCCCGAAATCCTTCACCATTTGCATCAGTGACAGGTACTGGATTATAGGCCCTAGAGGAGAATGTCAAGGTAGCAACATGTCAATTTGTACCTTCTGAGCTTCCCAGCTCATCTTTGGGATTCTGTTGCACAAGCAGTAACTTTTAGGGAAAAGATCTTTTGTGAATCAAGACTCAAGTTCCTGGTATAAACAGTGTAAAGAAATATTTACCTAATCAGGTTTTTATCACTTGGACAGTACAAAGGAAAATCATTTTTAGTTCTAGAGGACATTAGAATTAGTTGCTGGGTTGGATCTCATTCTGAAAAATGAAGTCATAATCCCAATATCCCTGTGTCAGGCTCAGGCAGAAAAAGGGTAGAATAATGTGCAAATAGATTCATCATTTAACTGGCACAGGCTATTGTTAATTATAATAACATTAGGTCGTCCCTCATTTCACTCTGCATAAAAACCTCAGTGGCATTAACAGATGACTAGTTTTTTTCTATTATGTACTTAGTAATTATGGATATAATTATAAGGGAAACATAGAATGTTTATAATATTTGTAATTTGAGAATTCTGAATGCCTTTATTACCATTTTCAGATGTAAAATAATACACCTTAAAAAGATTGAAAGTAATTCATCCAAGTCATATTCTCTTTTTAGAAACGCCTAACTTTAAAAAAATTAAAACACTTTCCAAATAATTGTATTTGCCTTCATATCACACCTGGGAAGTCTTCACCTTCTATTTTACAGCAAAGAAAAATCTTCTCATCTCTGTTGTTCTTAGGGTTTACAAATTTTACTCATTTTTATTATTTAATTTTATCTTTGTAACATGTGTGTTAAGCTAAACAGTCATTAATATTTCCATTTTACAAATGATGCAAACAGGGCTAAATTTATTCACATGCTCTTCTCCAAGGCTCATAACTAGCAATTGTCAGATTTAAATTCAGAGTGAGTCTCCATCCCTAAGACTAACTTATTTTATTCATCAAATTACAGGACACAAGAAAGTTTATATGACTTGCCCAAGACACTGGTCAGAGCAGGAATAAGAAAAAAATATCTTTAGATTTCATACTTAAGTGTGCCTAACAATCATGTTTGTATGAAAAACGCAAATTGCCAAGACTTATCCCTAGTGATTTCTATTCGGTAGTTCTGTCTGGGGCCTAGGAATCTGCTTATTTAGAAGATCCAGTTGTTTCTGGTGGTGATAGACTACAGATAGCACTCTGAGAGAGAAAAGGCCCAAGCACCAAAGTCATACTTTATGAAGCAGAGAAGTATATTTATCAAGGACTGTAAGTGACATGAGTGTCTATACAGTTTATTTCATAGGAGTTTTCTTTTTGTAAGAGGAATATAGATTTAAGTATTCATAATATTTAAGTATATATAACGTATGAACTATATATAATATAGGTAATTATATATTTATCTTATATGTGTTTCTTGAAAGCAGGTACTCTTTTTCATTTTAGAAATATTTGTTAACCTGGCTGGGAGTGGTGACTCATGCCTGCAATTCCAACCCTTTGGGAGGCTGAGAAGGGCAGATTACTTTAGCTTAGGAATTTGAGACTAGCCTGGCCAACATGGTGAAACCCTGTCTCTACTAAAAATACAAAAAATTAGCTGAATGTGGTGACATGCCTCTGTAATCCCAACTAATCAGGAGGCTAAGGCAGGAGAATAGCTTGAGCATGGGAGGCAAATGCTGCAGTGCGCTGAGATGGCAACAAGAGTGAGATTCTGTCTCAAAAAAAAAAAATACATATTCACCATATTAGAGGTAAGGTGGTAAAAAGGGACAAACTAAGCAGTCTTTTTTTTAATTTTTAATTTGCCATGGCTTATGCATAGACTTTCCATTTATTTTACTACAAAAACTTAATATCTATCTATCTATCTATCTATGTATCCATCTATCTATCTATCTTATCTATCTCTCTATGCCTTAGTATTTCTTTTATGGGGACGATACTATGTGAGACCACAAAAATGCTATAGGCTTTAGATATAAAGCTCAACCTCTAAGGGGAAGGATCTAGATGTATCTATTCCCCTGAGAGAGGTGAACCAGTATCTGCTAAGACATGGAACAGGGTCCTCAGTAAAAAATGTCATTCATATAAGAGACTCTTCTGTGTACAGCCCAAGTATGAGCCAATGACATTTTCTACTCTAAAGCTTGAGGCAGGTTGAGAAGGCACCATTCTCAACTGGAATATTTATCAAACTGATCAAATGCACTAAGAAATCACGCTCACTCTTCTTTTTCCCTTCAAATTAGCGGTTGATTACTTTGAATAATCTCATTTTACCCATACATAGAATTCCTTTCTTCTGCACCTAAAGGACATTCATATGGACATGATGCTCTTCACCTAAAATTTAAAATAGTGTTCATATTTATTTTCTGAGCCCACATCTGCACCAGGGAAGGGGAAGTCCAAGGTTAGCATTTATCAGATGGTTCTAGTCAATATAGATGATTTACATAATTCAGGCTAAGGAAACCCATCCTTTTCCTCAATTATTTAAGCAATTCAGACCACAGCAGCTTTCACATCTGACTATCAGATAATTAAAAATGAGGAAATCCAATTCAAAACAGAAGTAAGAGCGCCTAGTTAACCTGGACATATTCTGGATTCTGCTGATAGCCATTTTTTGCACTTAATGGTAGCTAGGGGAGTTGTTTGATCATCCTATTTTAAGTTTCACATAAGAAAATGTCTTTTTGTATATTAATTATTGCATGAGGGACAGAACTACTCTATCTTGATTCATTAATTCTACTTTTTTATATATCCACACCACAATCATTTGCAGCTGCAGCTGCATGTTTTTAGATGAATCCTTTCACTGTGTATTCAAACATCATGTCCAACTCACCAAGCCCTGACTCAACAACCCTTCACCAATGAAACCAACTCCTGTACCAACCAAGAGAAATCATGATTGCATGCTCCAAAGTGGGAAAGTCCTACTAAGAGATAGAAAATTGTCTTTAGTCTGTGTGCACTTTAATTTTCTCATACACGAAATGAGAACTTTGAACCTTATAACTTCTAAATCCATTCCAGCTCTCATTTCCTGTTACTTCTCTTTAGTGTCATGTTTTAGTTTATTTACTGTTCAGACACACTTGAATCTATACTATATTACTCTCAGGCCAGGAATAAGTATATATGTATCCACTTGCAAAAGTGGACATTTAAGCTTTATTTTTATTACGCTAGTATTCCTTCTATTAATTGCAGAGGTCCAAGAGAGTTAGCTGTCTTTTCTTAATGTCATAAACATTCCCTCCTCCTCTCAATACGACCTGTGATAATGCTTCATGGCCATCACCATGCAAGAAATCTTTGTGGCATGAATGGTTTTTGGTCAAACAAACCATGGATTTGTGAATCATTATTAAATACTGGGCTCATCTTTTGCAAAATGTCAGGCACATTGTAGTCATTCAATAAATATTTATTGACTAAATAAATGAATATGTTAATTCAAGTATGGTACAAAATTTGACACAGAACAGGATGCCAGTTCCTATATGAGTAACAAGAAAAATATCATGCTCCTGCTATAGACAATCTCTCTTGCTTTTTAAAAGGACTTACCATTTTATATTTCTGAATAGATGAGAATTCTTATTGAAGAAAGCAAGAAAGACACTTTTTTAAAAATAAGTACAGATAATGTGTGTGTGTTTGTGTGTGTATGTGTATGTGTGTATCTCTGCGCTTGTGTGTGTGTCTTGAAAAAGGAGAGAGCTGGGAGGGTAAAAAAACAGAAATCAGCTTGACTTTGCAGCTTGACTACAAAGTCCCCTGAGAAAGAGAAAAAGTACTGTTTATGGAGATGGGAGGTACGATAGAGAATACAGAAAGAAAATTTAAATGCTTTCGTGAAGTTTTGTCATGTGGTGTCTAATATAGATTATCTTTCAGTGATTGTCATGTAATAGTTAGTAAAAATATTTATTTCTCTTTCATATAATATACAGATAGCTGCTCCTAGGATATATCAGAATGCTGAGGTCTGCTTCTCTGAAGGAAGCGAATGAGAAGCTTGTCACATTTCGATTTTTGATGCTAACAGTGCTATTTGCTCCAGGCAGTCTCATGGAAGCCAAACTCATTGCGCCTTTTGATTTTTAACTTTCTTCAACTGGGAAATAAAAAGTACTAAATAATCTGCCCCTCCCCCCAGCCCCACCACATACACACAAATCTCAGTACACTATAACACTAAACCAACACATCCCTAGAGGGACGAGGCTGGTCAGAGAATGCAATCAGAGGTTTTACATCAATCTGCTGGATGTCAAAGGAACACTAAGGAAAATGAGGTGGGGGCTAGAGGAGACTCATCTGAAGGGAGTGTTTGCCTTGGGGTTTGCACTTATACTATATTTTAATCTTTCGTATATGCGTCAGTACAACACTTAAGCTCTTTGACTTGGAGGCTGAATGTTTTGCTGAAAAAGAAATGAGTAGTTTGTGCACTCTGAAAGTAAGACATGCTGAAAAGAGAATCATGATAAATATTTAAATATATCACATTTAAGCACATATAAATCAACAGCTTAAAGATAAATGTTAATAAGATAATTATAATACATTCAAATGAAGTCTACCTGCATACTTGCTAGCTCGTGGTCAAACTGGCTAAGTGTTCCAAATTGTTTAAATACATCTAAAATGAGACTGATGGCAGATCTTTTAAAACTTTGCTAATGATAAGAAGAAAAAAAACAGATTTATTGAATGACCTATGAGAATTTCACTTCATTTCATAAATGAGCAGGTAAGTTTCTACAAGTAAGGTATACATTTCAAGAAGGAGAATCTTTTGACTGGCATTGCTAGCTTTCTTATCAAAATATGAACTTAAACGAAATCAGATTTCTTTGAAAAAATATAGTTCAGCCTTTCTGGTTCAGTTTTCCCTTGTAGACGTCCTAATTAGTTTATTTTAAAACTTTGATAATAAGAAAAAAGCAGATTTCGTGAATGATCTGTAAGAATTTCACTTTACTTCACAAATAAGCAGGTAAATTTCTATATGTAAGGTATGCATTTCAAGAAGGATAATCTGACTGACAATGCTAGCTTTCTTATAATTTATATGAACTTAAACAAAATCAAATTTCTTTGAAATATGTATTATAGTTCAGCCTTCTAGTAATTAAGATTTCCCTTATAGAATTCATAATTAGTTTAAACTAATGATACCTTACTATTCCTTTTATTTACTCACTCATCCCAAAATTTAACTAAGTGCTATTACCTAGTCATTTTGCTAAGCACTGATTCTAAATAAGGAATAAAACAAAACTCTCTTGAACTCTCTAGCAAAAGTAGATAAATATGTAAAGAAGAAAGGAAGAAACCTAACAAATACTAATTCAATGCCTTCTATGTGCCAAATATTAGTTTTGGTACTGGTAATACAACAGTTAGTGAAATTCAAGTGTCCCAAACCTATGAACTTATATCAAAGAGGGTTTGTAAGTGTTGAGAATATAGACATATCCAGCTCATTATCCAAACAAAAGTTGTAAGTATTTTGCTTTGAATGTAGAAAATTATTGAAATTCCAGTTGAAGCTCTTCAAAAACTACAGTTATTGTTACAGCATTCCAAAGGACACTCTATCGTGTAACAGAAAAGACGCTGATTGAGAATCAGTGTTCACCTTTGACATTAACTCAGTTTTTGCAATTAGGAAGTAATTTAACATAGCCAGGTCACATTTCCCTCATCTATTTTACCTGTAAAGTGAGAGGACGGATCAAATATTCTCTAAGATCTCTCCAGCAGTAAAACTCAGCATTTCTGAAACTACAGCCCTCATCCAATCCAGAGATCTTTGTTGGGATAATTTTAAGGAGTGAGAGAGAAAGAGGGGTGGGAATGTAAGAGTAAAGTGCACATTTTTAGAGGAACACTGTTCATCAGGATGCTATCGTTTGGAGGTTTGCCCCCTACAAATCTCATGTTGAAATGTGATCCGCAGTGCTGAAGGTAGAGCCTGGTGGGGAGTGTTTGGGTCATGGGGGCAAAACCCCATGAATGGGTTTGTGCCTTCCCCATAGTTATGAGTTCACACAAGATCTGGTTGTTTAAAAAGAGTCTGGGACCTCCCTCCTCTCTCCTTCTTCCTTTCTCACCATGTGACACACCTGCTCCCCTCTTCAACTTTCACCATGAGTAAAACATTCCTGAGCCCTCAAAAGAAGCTAAACAGATGCTGCTGCCATACTTGGACAGCCTACAGAACTATGAGCCAAATAAACCTCTTTTCATTATAAGTTACCCAGCCTCAGATGTTCTTTTACAGAAATGCAGAATGGGATAACGCATACGAAAAGATGGGTCTTAGGGTGTGGCAGTTATTGTGGCTATGTACCAGGCATTTCTGGTTTTCCTCATTCTGATTCCATGGTAGGCTTGCACTTGAAGTTGGGGCTGCAGGTGAACTACTTAGACCTATAATATGTGAGACGGAGTCTTTATGAACTGAGGCACAATTCATTACCTTTTCTTACATCTGCCAAAGTGACAGAGATATTCCATATAGTGGAAAGTCCATCAACCTGAGTCACTGAGTGAAGACAGTAGGAAGCAGAGACTCTCGCAGGCCCAAGATAGACATACGGCATGAGAAAGTCCATTGTCAGTTGGGCACAGTGGCTCACACCTGTAATCCCTGCAATTTGGGAGGCTGAGGTGGGCAGATCACTTGATTACAGGAGTTCAAGGCCAGCCTGGCCAACATGGCAAAACCCTGTCTCTACTAAAAATACAAAAAATGGCCAGGTGTGGTGGTGCAAGAAATCACTCTTCTTGGTAAAGCTCAAAAGGTTGACTCCCACTAGTTTATGGCTAACACCAGCAAGAGAAAGAGACATTTGATGTTATTCTATGCACAATTTGATAGAGGTTTATTAAACTTTTCAAACTTAAAATTATATGTTCTTTTATCACTCATCCACAAACTAGATTTGGTCAACTTAGGTAGATTTTATCAGCAGAATTATTTAAACATATAAACTCAAAAGGTTTATCGTGGATTGAAAAAGCTCAGCAGAGATTTACTGTAGATACTGAACAAGATATTCCTACTTTGTTCCCCCTTTCCTGCCCAAAAAAACCCTGCATCATTCTTTATAATATTCTTTCTCTCAATTAGAGGTCCTTTATGATTTAGTAATTTCAAGGTCTTTGAGACTCAGAGTTAAGCTATTATTATCCTCCAAAAGTTTCCTCAACCATGTAAAAATGCTAACTCTACATCAGGCTGACTCATGTAGAACCTGTCTGTGCATCCACCACCCACCCCTAGCATGTGAAGCTCCAGCACCAAGCTGGATGCTCCCACACCATCAAATCCCAGTTTACAAAGTCCAACCCACAATATAACACCTGCCAGCGATAATATTATGACTGTAACTCACATTGTTCAAGTGCAGACCACAGCACTATGAAAAGCTTATCTTTTGTGATATTTTTATGACTGATCCTGAAGCAAAGGAGTAGGGGAGAAAGAACTATGGATGGTCACGAATTGCTGGTAACTGGCTTTTGCTGATCTGCCCCAAGTGTTCAGGCCTAAAACACAATTCGCAAACTTGTATGAAGAGGAATAACGATCCATTCATCAGTCTTTACTAATAATTCATAAAGTCTGAACTATGTTATCGATCATGTGTCTTTTTATGCCAGCTTTATATCTGCTGGTAAATAACAATCCATTTAATTACAGAAATAAATCTGCTCTGGCATCACCATGAACTTGAAAGTGATAAAAAGTTTAATAAAATAAGCCCTAGAAATAGACAACTCAGATGCCTTACTTTGGCCTCAATGTCTTTTTATTTTAGTTCTTAAAAGACCTTCTGATCCCCTCTAAACATAGCTGCCCAGTGGAGATAATTGCTAGTCTTTCTTATTGGCAGTTTCCATTTTATAACTACTTAGTTTCTTATTATTTTCAGATTCTTTATCAGACAGCCTGAACTCTTGCCTATATTGCATATATTTTTTTCTCTTTCTCTCACCATTTTTTGTCTCCTTTTTTTTTGCTCTGATCTTCTCGTCCTAGAAAAGGTAATTTCACACATACTGAATTACTGCAATTTAGGTCAGAGAGACCAGGCACCATGAAAATAAGTTCTTTATTTAGAAAAAAAAAAGTTTCTGATCTATTTCTCCTGTTAAACTTGTGAGAGTCTCACCTTCCTCGTGTTATGGATATTGCAAAGAAGATATTTTTAAAGCACCCTTTAAAAAAGTCCCAAGAGGTACCAAAGATGCTAATGTCTTTCCACAATGCTGTTTGGGAAGAGTAAGAACATGTTAGAGGAAGCAAAATCTCTTATTTTGATCCTTCTCTTAACGTCATTGGTGAACCTTCTGTGACCTGACAAAAACCAAATCTGATCTTCTGCCTTTTTATGCTAAATCAAAAGGGACTTTCTATACTACGACTATATGTTTTATGAGGGTTTAGGAGATTATTGTGGAGGGTCAAATTTTACTGTGTATTTGTTAATAAATATTCATTTATCATTTGTAGGGGAGTGTGCATAACCGCTCACAGATTCCACGGTACTCTGCCAAAACCTTTGCAAAAATTATATCATTTTATTAAATATGATGTTATTTTATAAATGAGAAACTAAAATTTTGAGAGTACAAGCAGCTGAATCAAGATCACACAGCTCAAAAATGCCCCTGTGCACACTAACTCCTCAAATTTGGACAGTGCAATGGTCTAACTCCATTACTCTCTTTTTTTTCTTCCACTTCCCCCACATTTGCCTCCAAACAGCTGAATAGAGTGACTGAGTTCAAGTCCACAGGTGGAGTGTCATGCCAGATGCTGTGGGACATGCACAGGGGAGCAAATAGGAACTTGTAACCACGTAACCAAGAAATGGTTTTGTCTAGTTTTGTCTCAGTCAGAAGCCTCTGAAGAGAGAACAATAAAGCCTTTGAACCGAGACACAGCCGTTTTCCTTCTTTTGGACTGACAACATGGTCTAGTCAACATTTACTCTCTACCCTGGAGGGAGCTGCCACTAACTGAAAGATGAGATGGTTTGCTACATCTTATTATTATTTTTTGCTAGATTTCACTCATATGTTTCCACCACGTGACTTAACTCTCTTGAGGGCTTTATAGCATGGATACCACTTTGAGATATTAAGGATGCCTAAAGGAGTATGTGAAAAGAAAATGTGAAAAAGAAAAGAAGTTCTGAATTCAACTCCTGTGCCTCTGTTGCCAGGGAGAAGACAACGCTGTTGACCTGAGTGTCCACTGAAGACCCCGATTCTATGCTTGGGAACTGCTATGATTTGGATATCCTACCCTTCCAAATCTCCTGTCAAAAATGTGATCCTAATGTTGGAGTTGGGGCCTAATGGGAAGTGTTTGGGTCGGGGGGTGGGAGGACCCCTCATGAATAGTTTCATGCCCTCCCTGTGGGGAAGGGACAGTGAGGAAGTTATCGCTCTATTAACTCCTGTGAGAACCGGGTGTTAACGAGAGCCTGGCACCTCCCGCACCCGTTCTCTAGGGCCCTCTCTGGCCATGTGGTATCTGCGCCTGCCAGCTCCCCTTTACCTCCCACCGTGAGTGGAAGCAGCCTGAGGCCCTCACCAGATGCAGAAGCCAGGGCCATGCTTCTCGGACAGCCTGAAGAACTGTGAACCAAATACACCTCCTTTGATTTCCTAATTACCCAGCCTCAGGTGTTCTTTTATAGCACTAAGACAGGAATGATCTCGGCACTGCTCTCATTAGGTTTAAGTGAGAAATCTTTTTCCCAACATGGCAGTTTTAACCCTTCAAGAAAAACTAGCAAAGTGCCTATCTACATGCAAAGCCCTGTAGTAGTTCCCGGTGACATACAGAGAACACAAACACTGTATACACACACACACACACATATATTCTAAGTAATTATTAAATCCAGGGATTAAAATTGTGCTATCTGTACAAACCCTATACCATTCATATATAACATAAATTTCTTTACATACTAATAGCATATTTTTCCTCAGGCACATCATGTATTTATTGTATTATTGTGACAGCAGGCAGAATGGTTCAGTCTGAAGATATGGGAATGATACTTCCCTCATGTTAATTTGGGGCACTCAGAAGTATGACAGCTAAATCCTGGTATATGTGATTATTGTACTCTTTTTCCTACAATGAAAATTTATAGAAGGATGATACAAAGTGATAAAGAAAGCACATTTCTTTTTTCTTGACTTCAAAATTAGCAAACCGTAAACTACTCTGGAAAAGGTGAGGAAATGCTTGCTATCAGTGAAATAGGAGTGGCATGAACAACTGCAGTCCATTTTGTTTCTGTTCTGAAGTTTGAGGGGTTTATACTCACTAACAAGATTGGACAAACTGTTTTCTTTGTTTCCATTAAAAATAAAAAGAGGCATCCCAGCACTTTGGGAGGCCAAGGCGGGCGGATCACGAGCTCAAGAGATCGAGACCATCCTGGCCAACATGGTGAAACCCCATCTCTACTAAAAATACAAAAAATAAGCTGGGCGTGGTGGCGTGCACCTGTAGTCCCAGCTACTCAGGAGACTGAGGCAGGAGAATTGCTTGAACCCGGGAGGCGGAGGTTGCAGTGAGCTGAGGTTGAGCCACTGCACTCTAGCCTGGCACCTGGTGATGGAGTGAGACTCTGTCTCAAAAAAATTAAATAAATAAAAAGAGGCTGGGTATGGTGGCTTACGCCTTTAATCCCAGCACTTTATGAGGTCACAACAGGCAGATCACAAGGTCAAGAGATGGAGACCATCTTGGCCAACATGGTGAAACCTCATCTCTACTAAAAATACACAAATTAGCTGGGTGTGGTGGCCCACACCTGTAGTCCCAGCTACTCTGGAGGCTGAGGCTGGAGAATCGCTTGAACCTGGGAGGCAGAGGTTGCAGTGAGCCAAGATCACGCCACTGGACTCCAGCCTGCCAACAGAGTGAGACTCCATCTCAAAAATAAACAAATAAAAAATAAAAAGAATCTTGGATGACACAGAGGAAAAATATACAATCTGTAATTTATCCTAAATTACAAGTTCCAGTTGCAATTTTCAGGTCTGAATATGTTTTACAGTAAAGGCACAGGGCTAAAATCTCAATGGGCAATAATGCATCAGGTTGCAGTGGACACTACTTCCATAATATTTGAAAGCAGCCATTATACTGGTGGTCTTCCACATACTCCAAGATTAATCAGAAATTGTCATTTGATGTTTGCTATAGCTTTAGATGGGGATGCTAAATCTTTTAAATTCATGACTTGATGTTCAACATTCTCACTGATTATTTTAATCACATCACACACAGAAGTACTTCAGTCATCCAATACCTCCCAGGAGGCACAGCCTCAATTGCTATCTCTAATCCTTTCAGAGCACCCTCTTCTGCTACTGTTCATTAATTAAGCATAGCTCTGCTGATGCTTCTTTGGCTGCTGCTCCCCGAGAAGCTGCCAGATCGCTTGTCTTCATCTTATTCCCTTCATTCCAACCAAGTTCGTTATCAATTATTTTTCTCTTTCAGAACTATCTTTCTCCCTTACAATATTTTTTGATGACTTGATAAGTCTTTAGAGTCAAATCGCACCTCCATTTATTCAAATTACTGCTCTCAAAGGCACTACCAATCTTTGTTTGTAATCTTTAGTCGCCAAAGACGTTTAAGAGTCCCATATCAACTATGGACATACAAAAGTAAATCCTCAGATTGAAGAGTAAAATTTCAACCCAGGGGTCAAGGCTAATACCAAAACTCAGTGTTGATCCAAAAAAATAGAAACTACAGTAGTAATACTGCAATACTGATTTATTGATGCATTTTCATATGCTGTATGTATTTAATGAGGGAGTATTTATTAAAGAGCAATATTGTGTCAGGCACTGTGCTGGACAGGTGGGCAGGGTAAAAATGGCATTTTGGCAGGATATAGTTTTCAAAAAACACTCACATATTTTTCTCATAATGTGACTTTGACACTTTTTCTATAGAGAGATGAGAGTCTGTGTTCTTTTCCCCTCAATCTTACAACTATGGCTTACAACTATGACAATGGCAATACTATTTGATTCCTAAAACTATGGCAAAAAGGCTACAGAGTTTTTTGCTTGGTTCTTTTGGGACACTCATTTAGGAGCCCTATACTACTGAGTAAGTTGTCCAACTGTCTTAAGGTAGCCATGCTATAAGGAAACCCAAATAAACAGCTGACAGGAAGTGAGGCCCCATATCTTTAACTAGTTCACTACCAACACGCATCACCAACTTGCCAGCTCCAGCCATGTCAGTGAGCCATGTTGAAAGTGGCTCCCCAGCTCCTAGGCAAGCTTCCCTCGCTAATGTTGCACAGAGCAGAGATAAGTTGTCACTATTGAGCCCTGCCCAAATGGCCAACTCAAAGATAATTGTTTTTTCAGGCCCCAGGTTTTGGAGTGGCCTGCTACTAGTAACAGATAGCTGATGCAGTCGAAAACGTGCAGGACGTACAGTCCACAGTGGAAGACGTCATGTTTTCATGGAGTTCATCATGTATGAATTAGTTGGAATAAATACCTCAGGAAGCCAGACATTCAGCTGAAATAAGACTTTTGTGTGGATTAGCTCATTCCTTATGAACTTCACAGCCATTTTTTGGAACACATGGGTAAAAATCTAGGATAACACGTGAGATAAAATCTTAGGACCATGAGAAGCACCCTCTAGAGTCGTATGCACAGTGCAATTATGATCCAAGATAAAAACTGGGCATTCAAAAAGCACAAAAAGTCAGAAATACAGTCCAGAAAACCAAGTCCAGAACATCAGAAAATAACTTAATTCCCTTTGCCAGATTGTGCTTCTTGAACCTTAACATCTCATGTCCTATTAATTCCAATGCTGGGCAGCTTTCTGTTTTAATTCCAGGTCTGGATTTTAATAATAATAACACTGCTACTACTACAACATTTATTAATCAGTTACAAATTCTGAAAAACTTTACTAGGTATTTATATGTATTTTCTCATTTAATCATCAAAGAACCCTATGAAATAGATGCCAATGTCCTCAACGTTTTATGTAAAGGAAATTGGAGCATAGTGAAGTGAAATCAATTACCCAAGGTCCCACAACATGCAAAGAGTGGTGCTGTGTTTGAACTCAGAGTACCTCAATCCACAGCCTGCATTCTTAACCACTGTGCACACTGTCCTCTTTTGTGCTCTGGCAATGCCTAGCAGTTCCATTCTCAGTTTACTCATCCTAACTATAGCCTTGTGACTATTTTATCTGTACCTCCTAACAAAATGCACGGCAATGTGTTGTTGATGCTCAATAAATGTTTGTTACATAAATGTTACATAAATGCATGAAGGAACAAAATGTCTAAGTCATATTTCCTCCATGGATCATGATATTCTCATCAGGAACATGAGAAATTGCAGTAGGTATACAGCAATATCTCTTTTGGCTCTGAAATTCTGTGATTCCCTGACTTGAACTACCTCTAAGTGAAGCAGGAACTGAGAATTTTCATTCAATGTTGCCTTGATCCCTAGACTAGAAAATAATAAAAGTTTTATAGGGTTGCACTGAGACTGGCTCTTCTTTTTTTAGCGTTGGGGATTTCCTGTGCTACTTTAGTTAAATAGATCATACGCTCTGGATTCTTGAGAGGAACCCAGTTGAAAGAGTCACACTTTTGTTCTTCGAGATGAATGGGAAAAAGGAACATCCTCAAGGCCCACAGGACTTGGCAGCTCTTAGGGCAGACGTAGGTCAGGGTTGGGTTGTCAATATTACTCTTTTGGGTCTCTTTTTTCCTCAGGGATAACCCATCTGGGTCGTTCTCATCATGTGAAACACAAGGTAAGAGAAATGGGAAGCCGAAGCTCCTTTTGCAAGGTAGCAAAATGGACTCCACTTTCCATATCACAGTGCTTGGAATTTGATATATAAATGCTGTAGAATGCTAAGCTGGCTTTAGAAGGGAGATGATCTACCTCTGTTACCTTGCTCAATTTTGCAAGTTTTTTAATTGAGGGAAGAAGAGGAAGGTATTAAGTTCATTGCCAAGCAAAATTACTCAGCACAACTTGCACTCTCTTGAGCTCTCGCCAATGAGAGGTGGATCTCTATCCTAGATTCTATGTTCTAATTAGGTGTCATAGTCATCACATCAGAGTCACTTTGCAGTTGTTTTTGCTCAGAAATGCTCATATAGTCTCCCTTTGTAATCTACTGACTACTCTCCCATGTAATTTTCCTGGACTTCTCGGGTTGTTCTCTTTTACTATTTCCTCAGCAATAACTTTAGAAAAGGAATTTGATATTTATAGGACACAGTTCATACTCTCTTTTCTTAACTTTATATTCTTGTCAAGTTGTCTGTAAAATGAGTCAACTTCTAAACCAGCTAATATAGTAAATTTAAAGTTAGTATCTTTGGAGGGAGAAGGAAACAACCTAAATGAGTAGAACCCATTATCAATTAAAGGGTTAATATCTGTCAATTTGACACTGTAGATATTTAAACATTTTCACTGTCCATAACCATAGGTATTATATTACATTCCTATTGAATCTACCTATGGGAGTCCTTGCCTCTCCCTCTTCGTGTGTCCAATATGCATTTATTTTATTGCTATCACTTTGGTCAACTCCTGGAATTTATACCTAGTTTATTATTCATTACTCTGGCATTTTTCTGGGGACCACTCCTAGCCATATCTTACTACACATTCTTACTGATCCTTGTAAATATCGACCCTTTGTGTCTGTTATTACAATAGTGATAGACATAAGGCTATCACTCTATTTTACAGAGCCTGCCAAGATGACAAGTTCTCCCAGGGTTATGCAATCACTTTGCTCACATTAAAACTCTGGATGTCATCCAATTTCCTCCAAATGGATGTGAGAGAATACTGAACCATTGCTTACTGAGTTTCTTCCTTTTTTGTCCTTTCTTTGTTCTTTGACAACAGTGTTTAATAACTACACTCTCCCTCCTCTGTTTCCATGGCTAGTAACCCCGAGGTTGCTTTTGACTCAGATTCTTTCTTTGATATGCACATTAGTCACTCACTTAGCAATTCATGTATATACAGCTTGGCATGGAGATATATAGAAAATTGGAACGATGGTCACACATTCTCCCAGGTCTTGGTTTCCCTTGTTGCCTTCAGTCTCCATCGCTGTGTGGAAACATTGGGTCGCCTGCTTGTTTCTAACCTTTACTGGTTTGGTACATTCTGAATTACTTGCAGTCATGTTATGAGAGTTGAGTGCACGGATCTTCTTTCATTTATACTTATCACATAGAATTACAAAATTTTTGTATCACATGGATAGCCTCTTTACTCCTTGACCTACATAAATACCCCTTCTATTCTTCCTTTCTTCCTCCCTCTTTCCATTCTTACCCTTCTCCTTCCCTTCTTCCCTCTTTCCTTTGTTTCTTCCATTTCCATTATTCATTTATTGAGCACCTGTTATGAGCCATGTATTATTATAGACACTGGAGAGAGCTTGCTGAAAAAAAAGAGAGATGAGATTCCTTTTGCATATATTTCAGGAAAGCAAGAAAAGAAGGTCCCAGGAAATATTTAACAGGAATAACACATAAACAGGATAGCTACATGTAGTGATAAATTCTCTAATAGCAAATATAAAGGGCAATGTAATAGAAAGTCTCTTGGGACAGGTAAGATACTCCAGGGAGACTTATGAGTTAAAACTATCACGATAAGAAATTAGCTAATCATTTGAGGCTTTAAAATAAAAAACATTCCAAGCAAAGGGAACAGCTTATGCTACAATGTGGAAAAAAAACTTGGCTTGACCAAAAAGACAGAATAAATTCATTAAAAATAGTAAAATCAAACTTGCAAGCAAGAACACACTCATCTTACCCATGTTAAACGTGGCTAAACAAATTTTAAAAAATGAGTAATGGCATTCCAAAGAGGATACTGATCATCTGTTTTCTCTAGTCATTTGTTTCAAGGATAGAGGATGGAACTCAGCTTCACCCATTAAACATTGAAATAAACGTCTGTGGCACTGTAACCAGACGGCTAGTGTAGTATATCTGGCTCTATTATGTTCTTTCAGCTCTCCCCTCCCAACTTTTTAAAATAAGAAAATAACTTTGAACAATTGTACAGAAGCATGAATGCCTGCTATAACATTAATACTAAAGTCCAAAAATTAGGAAATGGAAGTACATACATGCACCTGTGTGCCAATAAGCAAGTATAAGATTATGTAGAATCCTGCTATTCATAACAAAAAACTAAATATCCTTCATAATAAATTGGATACATTGCATACTGTACATACAATGGAATACATTGCAATATGTTTATAAAACATAATGGGAAAGACCCAAGCATGAATGAATACCATAAATGTAGAGTTGAGTGAATGAAGACAGACGTAAAAGAATATATACTATTAAGATTCAATTTATTGAAACTTCAGAAAATAATAAAGCTCAGCATTTTTGGATGCATGCTAATGTAGTAAAACTATAAAGAGAGATGCTAACTATGACCATAAAAGGAAGGGTAGCAGGTGGGGAGAAAGGTAGCTGGAATTGGGCTAGACTGTTTAGCAATTCTGGAGAGGAGACAATTAACAGTTTGTTTGTTTGTTTTAATTTAGGTAGCATTACATGAGTGTTTTTATTTTAAGTGGGGGACAAATCACTGAGCTACATATTTTTATGGTGTACTCATCTATATATATATATTAAATTTTACAAGAAAAATAGGAACTAGCATAGTTTCTGGTCCACACTAAATGTTCTGTATATTAAAATGGAAGGCATTATAAGCTCGGAAAGTACATTTCTCCTCCTCATCTATGAAAGGAAGGAGTAAGTGAAATCGTTCCTAAATGCTTTCCTTTTTTTCTTTCTTTTCAGACGAAGTCTTACCCTGTTGCCCAGACTGGAGTGCAGTGGCTCAATCTTGGCTCACTGCGACCTCCACCTCCTGGGTTCAAGTAATTCTCCTGCCTCAGCCTCCTGCATAGCTGGAGGATTACAGGTGTGCACCACCTGGATTACAGGGATGCACTACCACGCCCAGCTAATTTTTCTATTTTTAGTAGAGACGAGGTTTCACCATGTTGGCCAGGCTAGTCTCGACCTCCTAACCTCAAATGATCCACCTGTCTCAGCCTCACACAGTGCTGTGATTACAGCTGTGAGCCACTGAGCCCAGCCTCCTTTTTTCAAAGGAAAAAAAGGTACTTAAGAAATTGTTTATAGCTGTATCCTGATTCCTGGGCATTGGGAAAAGACAGGAAGAAACAATTTAACCTACTGCTTCTACTAGTCTACTCTGGACTCAGCTCTCTGTGTATAACATGAAATCCAGATTTATTTTCATCTGAACTAATATTTGGAAATAGTAAGTATTAGCAAATAAAAATATTTGTCAACCCCAGAGTAGTTTAAATCTTACTATATTATATGCTCCATCAGTACTGAATGTCTACTTCGCATTTCACTACATGCATAGAATTAAATGATTGTAAAAGTTTGAAGTATGTCTGTTTTTTTCCGACTACTTAAGAAGCCATTCTTGTCTGGTTACCACAGGGTTCTTGGAATCTGCATTGTAAGGCACATAGCAAACAGTCAAGAATATTTGTTGTTCTACTGATTGAAGTCGCCCTGTCTTGTAACTCATACATGGTACATCTGTAATTCAAGGTAAAATGAGCTATTGGAACAGATATGCCCAAATTCTCAGTGATAAACAATAGTTGCATTGTTAGGGATCTAGAGAGTTACTGGTGATGGAGGCTTTGACAAAGCATCACTTTTCCCCAGGTTGAGGGCTTACTGATATCCAACGAACAGAGGGGGAAGAGAAAGAGACAGATGGGAGTACACTGCTCACGTGACAGGTGCACCAAAATCTCAGAAATCACCACTAAAGAACTTTCCCATGTAGCCAAAACCACCTGTATTCCAATAACTATTGAAATAAAAGAATGTCAAAATTATAAAAGAAAAAAGGAGAGAGAGAGAGACAGGCACATAAGAGATCACACAGAAGATCTTTTGGGCCAGGCCTGGAAGTGCCACATCTCCCTTCTGCTCATATTTTACTGAAGCGAATCCAGTAAGTGGCATCTCTAGAGGCAAAGTCAGGTGGGAGGTGCAGTCCCTGTCTCATCTGGGCCACTCCTCCTTGGCAGTAGGGTCTCCTAGAAGGTTCTTCTACTATGCAAATCTAGTGGACAGATGGCTCTCTATGCCACAAGACCATTCAATTAATTTATCTCTATAGTTTCATACATCATACCCATCCCCCTCAGCTACATTTTTATAAGCAGGTGAAAGGAAAGAGATTAGATTCAAGTTTGAGTTTTAAAAGGATTTTACTTTGTCTTCTCAAAGCCACCATTTCAGTGTGACCAGTGTAGATTATTGCTTTGTGTTTTAAGGAACTAGAGACAAACTAACATTTAATTTATATTTTTGCTCAATTATGTTATACTTAGAGACTTACCAAATCCCTTTATAAATATCGCATAGAAAGAGAGAGAGAGTGCTTGCTCAGAGTTTTCAAGACAATATCTCAAACCATTCAACATTCAAAACAGAACAGTTCTGTTGAAAGATTAACCTTCATTCTCATACTGTCCTTAGTAAAATTTGAAATTACAACCTCAATTGCTTGATTCATACCAACAAAGGGATATTTCCAAGGCCTTCTCTTTCACACCAAAATTTCAATTTTGTTAAAGCAAATAATATCCTCCCTTTTGCAAATGCTTACTGCATTTCAGATATTCCTGAACAGTATGTTTCTGTTCTTATTAAAAAGTCAGTGTTGGACATTTCCGCCATTCAAGAATGGAGATTTTGAAATTTTTACTTTCCTAAAAGACCATCCCAAGGCGCTGAATGATAACCGAGAACTAGAAATTGTGGAAATTCTTGCTTCTGTGATTTCATATTAGTGCTCACAGTATCTTTGGCATAAGCTACATAGAGAAGAGCATCATGGCACTGAGTGATTTAAACATGAGACACAGGTACAGGTGATGTGGTTCTAACTGAATCACAGATGTACTGCAGATTAGACAGAATTAATGAACTTTATACTGCAGTCTCTATAAATGAGCCAACAAATATGCAGCAAAATTCTGAACTGCAGCCTTGAAATAAAGAGCTTAATGTAATTCAGTGCTTACTGGTTGCCTAGAAACTAACTTGGAAGGGGGTTGGGGAGGGAGGACTAGAAAACATGAAGGGTTCATAGGTTTAATAAAGAAATTATTAACTCTGAACAGCTTGGGGATGTGGTATATATACTCCACAGTGCTCTCCTCTCCCAAGAGCCCCGTAATATATCCGAGAGCAAGGTTGGGGGCATGCAGAAGAGGCTGCTATAGAATGACACGGCCGTAGTGAGGCTTTGGGCAAACACCAGCATACACAGACCTCCAGGTTGCTGCAACTCGAGATCATCTCAACTTATTGACAACCTGCATCTATGGATAAAGCTTGCCTATTTCCTTTTCCTAAATTATTCTTCTAGAAACGTATAGCTTAGCACCTGGCTATTACATGAGACATTTTCCCAATTCATCATATCACTAAGGATATTTTAAAAGCTTATTTGGGGCAGTTAGAGGATGGGGAGACAGAAGATTGCTTAATCAATGTTATATTAAGAAAAGTGGGCTAGGTGCAGTGGCTCATGCCTATAATCCTAGCACTTTGGGAGGCCGAGGCGGGCAAAGTACCTTGAGTTCAGGAGTTCGAGACCAGCCTGACTGACATGGTGAAAGCCCATCTCTACTAAAAATACAAAAAAAAATTAGCCAGGCATGGTGGCAGGCACCTGTAGTTCCAGCTACTCCAGAGGCCGAGGCAGGAGAATTGCTTCAACTGGGGAGGCAAAGGTTGTAGTGAGCTGAAATCACGCCACTGCACTCTAGCCTGGGGGAAAAGAGCAAGACTCTGTCTCAAAAAAAAAAAAAAAAAAAAAAAAAAAGAGTGAATGTGAGGAGAAATCAACCCATTTTGATGTTTTAATTGCAAACCAAGTGACATGCGGGGCTCACTGAGATCACTAATGTTACAGTCCCATCATTAGTTCAACTTCTTTTTTTATTGGGATATAGAAACTGAGGAGGAGGAGACGATGCCCAGGGGGCAATTCACAAGGTATCATTTTAGCATTTCCTCTAAAACTGTTGAATAAATGGTCCTCTCAATTTTAGAACAGTGCATACACAGGAGGTACTGTGCTTTAGTGTCTCAGCTTCAAAGAGTTGCTTAGAGAGGACATATTTTATCCTAATTATTTTTGACAGGAATTAGGTCAGATTAATTAGTTTAAAATTCAGCTGAACAACAACGTCTTTGCTAATTACTTCAGGGTGCATACATAATTCATTTACAATACCAAAAAAAAAAAAGGGGGGGAAATACTAGGAAAGAATGCTACCTCACAATGACCCCTTTGATGGGTCATTCATAAAAAGAGGACCCTCTGTGACCCAAAAGGAGTGAGGAGGAGCAGAGAGTTCCTGGATCATTTTATTAAGTATGAAGATGAATGTTTATTTATATAAATATGCATTTTATGTAGCTTTATGTTTTTAATAACTTACATTTAAAATAATTAAACATTTCTTTATTAACAGTATCTCACTCTGTCGCCGAGGCTGAAGAGCAGTGGTGCGATCTCAGCTCACTGTAACCTCTGACCCCAGGGTTCAAGTGATTCTCCTGTCTCAGCCTCCCAAGTAGCTAGGATGGAAGGCATGCATTTTTAGTAGAGATGGGGTTTCACCTAATTTTTGCATTTTTAGTAGAGAAGGGGTTTTGCCATGTTGGTCAGGCTGGTCTCGAACTCCTGGCCTCAAGTGATGCACCTGCCTCAGCCTCCCAAAGAGCTAGAATAATAGGCATGTGCCAGGCCCAAAGATATTTTTTTAAATAGTTTAGAATGTTATGTCAAGGTAAGATGGAGTAAGAGAGTACGTGGTGAAAAGTGAATTTTAGAGAGAAGGTGGTCCTAGGCCAGCCCCTTACCTTACTTAGGCAATGCACAGAACTGCTCTGAGGTGTAGAGTTTTGTGTTATTGCTGTTAACTAATAATAGCATTTAGCACCTACTTTATGGCCTGTTGTGAGAATTACATGAGATAATGTATATAAACCTCAGTACCTGACACAGAATAAGTATTTAATGTTTGTCAGTTATTATCGTTTCTATAGTAGTATAGGAAATTAAATAAATGTTTGCCCTACTGCCTTCACACTTCTAAGCCTGCCCCCAAATTACTTTAAAATGAATTATACCTTTTGGCTCAGACTGCATTAGAAAGGCCATTTTGAATTTAGACTCAATTTTCTACAGAGAAAAAAAAAGATGGACTAAAATATTTCAGTAGATTAAATATCCAGTAATAGTAAGCAAAAACCAAAGGTGTTCAAGAGGTGTTGGACAAATAGTAGAGTGTAAGTATGCATTACTTGTCCAGTCTCCCACTCAGGAATGAGAAAGCATCTTAACATCTTTTATTTATGAAGAGAAGCCCAAATCAAGATTGGGGAATCTCTTGATATTTAAATGCCTGCTCACAGATTTTTTTTTTAAACCACATGAGACAAACAAATTTATCTACACATTGGGTTCTTTTAGTCTAAAATTCTGGGCTAAATTACGATTGGATTTATGTACATATAATCAAGCATTCAGATACATGTAAACTGAAGACGAATTTTGCTGGCAGACAAACTAGTTCAAGCCTCTGGAATTAGGACCACTTTTATTTTTTTTTCAAGCACTAGAGTGTATTTATAGCTTAAAAATTCGATGGAAAAAGAGTATTAAATACTGACGACATTGAAGGAAATAGTAACAATATTTTCCATATGTAAACCCAAGTGGAAAATACAACTGGCAACTCTGTCTGCTCAGTGCAAAGTATTTTGATGCTTAACACACATGTTATCATGATTGCCATTACTTTAATTCCCACATCTCCTTGGCAAAATAATTGAATGGTGAAGAGAATAAATGTCTCTCACAGTGTGTGAGGCAAAAACCAGGATGGTGCAGATCACATTTGGCCAAAGAAATGCTTTCTTATTTCTCTCCTAGAACTGTGTGTCTGAACGCTATGATGGGCTGTCCAGTGTTTTATTAGGTGGTTCTTTCCCCTGGATACCTGATTTCTATTTTAGAGGCATGTTTCTTCCCTAGAAACAATTTTCCTTTTAAAGTTATAAAACACCCATTAAAATGAATAACTTAACAATTGCCATCAGAGAATAAATTCCGAACAAACATAGTCTGAAGTATTGTTAAAAGAAAAACAAAAGGCCTGTGCACTCACTTTGCATGGATAAAATTTCCAATTAACCTTTGGCTACTTCAGGGAGAAAACTTTTTATTAATGGGGAAAAGAAAGCAGGTGTTAGGGTGGCTTGGGAAGGAGAGTGCAACTATCCTGAATTGCTGAATTGTAGACTGCAGTAATCATTAGATTCAGGCCAATTCTGGTCTTTCGTTTTCTCTTTGATAAAAGAGCAACAAAAGTTCATGAAAATCAGATCTGAGCCACATCACACAAACTTCTCTAATCTCTATACTTATCAATTATCAACCAGCTATAATTGATGTTGTCATTTCCATTGGCAGCAGTGGCACAACAGGTAGTGAAGATGGGTGCAGAGAGAAAGATGTGGCTGAAATATTTTCTCCAACACATACTATCTGAGGTCTTTAACCACCTTATAAAAATGTTTTCTGTATTAAACTTTACGTACAGGAAGATTTCAGTAAATTCTCTGATATATTGTTACTATTAAAAAAATGAAGGACAGTGTTGTTGTTACTTCTGTGATTCTTATCAATATCAAATAGTTTAAAGAACACTGTAGACTGTCAAATAAATGCAGTCTACAGTAGCACTAAATTCAAAGACATTTTAATTCTAAATGGAGAACATAAACATAGGATGTAAGCCAATGAGAACAGATAAAAATAATTTTATAAATAGAATGTCATTGTAACATTTGACTACACTCTTGACCACTTTTATTATCATGAAACATGAACACTTACTCTTTCTTGAATGCCAACTCTAGATTTAACTGTGTTAGGTGCTTTACACATTAAATTTCATTGAATCACTGCTGTATAACTAAGTCTGGTGTTATCATAATCCTCATTGTCGAGCTAAAAAAACAAAACTGAGCTTACGTGAATTTCAATAACTTTGCCCAAGTCCCCCAGCAGGTGATGTTTAAGCACATGATAGTAGATGTTCATATCTCTGGTAGATATGACTAGTAGACAGTTCGGCATTTGTGAACCACTGGACCTCACGATACACTTTCTAAATTTGAGCATACTTAAACTTGCTGTCCACTGTTTAGTCTTTGCAAGAAAAGATGGAGGTAGAGTGACAGAGGGTGTGAGGCAAAGAGTAGATGGCTTGGAAGTTTGGTCCCATGGATTGAGGTTGACTGCACAGCTGTCTAGACCACCACTAGGGGGCAGGCTGATGCTAATTCATATTTCCATCATTTTTGGCCAAATCATAATGCACAGAAGCCAAAGCAGCACCTTACTTTGTTCCCCATTATCCAAAGAGGGCACAGTTCTTTTTCAAGATGAATAAATAAATGCAGTTTTAAAGGTAAGTGAATATGTACTTATTAGGGCAGGGATGAAAGAGTGTGAATGTAAAATGTTGCAGCCACTTTGGAAAGAAGTTGGACCATTTCTTAGAAAGTTCAACCCAAACTTAACAAACTTAATCAGACATTCTCAATCCAGCAATGAGAATTCTAGATACCTATCCTAGAACAATGGAAACCTATGCTTACATAAATATTTTCATGTGAATATTCATAGCAATATCATTCATGAATGATGATAAAAAAAAGTAGAAGTTATCCAGATGTCCATCAACTGATGAATGGATATACAAATGTGCTCTAACCACAAAATAGAATACAATGCAGCAATAAAAAAGGAATAAAGTGCTGATATATGTTACAACAGGAGTGAACCTCTCGAACCATATACTAAGCAAAAGAACCCTGACACAAAAGAACCCACGTGTTGTATGACTTCTGTGAAATGTCTAGCATAGGTAAATCTGTAGACATACACTGCATGTGTGTTTGCCTGGGGCAGAGGGTAAGAATAGGGATTAACAGTAAACGGGCATATGGAATATGGAGCAATAAAAATGCATTAATACTCTATTGTGGTTATGCATGTACACTCTGTAATTTCATTAAAACGATTGAATTGTATACTTTAAACAGATGAATTTTACAATATATAGGTTATACCTCAATCACTCAGTTTAAAAAAAAACTTTAAAATGAAATTAAGGATGGAGCATGTCAGGTGTGAGATAGGACATTCACTAAACTTGTTTCCCTCCTAAAAACATCTCACCCCTCAGTCCACATTCTGCTGCAGCAATTTCCTTCTCTTCTAGTCCTAACTTCTTTTATAACATTTTGCCTCTGCTTCTTGTCTCTTTATCCTTATCTCAAATTCAACCCTCAACCCACTGCAATCTGGCTTCAGCCCACATAATTCTACCAAAATTGTTCTTGCCAACTTTGTGATGACCTCCTTTTTGTTACATGCAGTGGGTGTTTTTAGCCTTTATCTTTACTTTATCTCTCAACACTTCGACCCTGTTCACCACTTTGTACCCACGATTTTCTCATAGAATCTGTAATGTTTTATTCTCCTGGTTTTCCTTCAATACCTCTGGTTACTTCTTTACAGTCTTCTTTCCAGGTTCCTCTTTCTTTGTCCAGCGCTTATGTTCTGATACTACTCAGGATACTATGCAAGATCCTCTTCTCTTCATACTTCAGAATGGGGTCAGAATATCATCTTCATCAGAACCATTGGGTGGGGCTCTACTTTTCAACAAGGCAGATTTGGGAAGTACTTTCTACACCTACACAATGAGACACTCTGGAGTTGGTATCCAGGATTTTAAATTTTATTAGATTTACTGAGTAATTAATCTGACCCCAAAGTTTGAGAATCATTTCTTTATATATCATCCCTGAGTAATATTATCTACTCCCATGTTTAATTACCATCTGCTTGCTGATAATCTCAAAGTTTATATATCTAGCTCAGAATTTGTTCCTGAAAAGGACTTTGTTCATAATCCATAGGCACAAAGTTCTGCTAACCATCTCACTTGGAGTCTTACAAAAAGAAAACCTTACTATGCCACCAAATGATCCCATCATTTTTGCTTGCCAATTTATTTTATGTTTCCTAGTTCTGTTGAGGAATCTGCCACCACTGTCACCAATCTCGCAAATCTAGTTAGCTTCTTTAAACCTTGATTCTAACTTTCCTTTACGTGCAATCTGAAGCCCTGTCAATTTAATCTTCTAAAAATATGATCATTCCAGCTACCTGTTTCCATCTCCATTTAACAGTATTCTAGTTGAGGCCAATAGCAGCTCTTACCTGGAACCACTATAGCATGCTCCAAATGAGTTTCTCAGCCTCTATCTTTGCTGCTCTCATTTGTCTATGATCTTTTATTCATACTCAAATTATTTTTCTGAAATGTGAACCTAACCAGGCTGCTTTCTTATTTAAAACATTTCTGTAGAATTCCAATATTCTTAGGAGAAAGGCCAAATTCTTTAACTTGATAAAAAGGGACTTCCATGATGCAACAACCCCAGCTTACCAGCTTACCACTCTAGACTTATTATTCTTGATCTCTGTTTCATCTTTTCAAGAATTCTAACTTGTAGTTTCATTGAACTTCTCTTACTTCTTCAAAGAATGCCAAATATTTTATTGCCTGTATACATTTGTATATAATGTTCACTGAGATGAAGCATTCTATTCCATCTCTTTAGCTGATTTTTACTGATTTGTCAAGTATTACCTTCCATGTTACCTTCCCTGGAAAC
Source organism: Plecturocebus donacophilus (assembly GCA_004027715.1). Classification (NCBI taxonomy): domain Eukaryota; kingdom Metazoa; phylum Chordata; class Mammalia; order Primates; family Pitheciidae; genus Plecturocebus; species Plecturocebus donacophilus. Next base: position 121,146 of record PVKP010001330.1, on the reverse strand, counting down.
TCTCTGACACTCTAAGTTCAAATAAGAAGATTCTGCAATATGCAATTATAATACACTATGTTCACCGCAGCATAGAACTATTACACTGCATGTAAAGTTTTGAGTTTTAAGAGTTTACTGAACTATTCTTCCATAGGCTTAATGGGGGTTGGACCCAAGTTACCAGAACATGGATTTTGCCAGTATATACCTATTGAATTATTCAACAGGGAAATGATTTATTTTTGTAAACCACAGTCTAAAAAAGTGTTACAGTCACATATGTTTAACTTCCACATAATTGAAATTATAATAAAGACTAGAAAATTATGTTCTAGGTTTTTGGATGACATGATGGATATCATTTTAACACTCTATTTGAATGTTTAAGATGGAATAAGTACAAATGTATCAACATTTGGGTGGAAAGTATTAGTGTTAGCATCCTAAGAACTAAATCGGTATAAACCACACTAAAGTATATTAAAAAATATTTTCACTTATTTGAATACAGAAAATTGTGCTATAAACTTTAAATTATTTTATTAATACCACAAATTGAATAGAATTCTTATTTAATTAGACATGAAAAAGTCTTGTTCAAAGTCTATTTTCCTGTTGATTTACCTTCTGAATAAATGACATTTAAAAAGTTAGAATAGAGATTTCCTTATTTAAAACACATTTACCTCCTCAGAAACCTGTTTTTGACTCTGTATATTTTGAGGTGACCTCTTCATTTGTAGTTTCAAGGTGCTTTACTTATTTTTGCATGTGAGCTTTTAAAATGGAACCAAACTCATTTGAGCCTTTGTATTGACTCCAGAAAGCAGTTTCTTCTAGGAAACTTCATTAGAACTTTCATCTGGAATCTTGGTCTTAATATGTATAAAATTAAATATGCAAAACCTAGGAGCCTGTTCTCATCCCTCCTTCAGGGTCATCGTCATGGCAAATTCAGCTCTGGACAGCTCCCTGATATATTGACCATGGCATTAATTTGTCTTCACACTGCTAATAAAGACATACTTGAGACTAGGTACCTTATAAAGGAAAAAGGTTTAATGGACTCACAGTTCCACATGGTTGAGAAGGCCTCACAGTCATGGTGGAATGCAAAGGAGAAACAAAGGCACATCTTACATGGCAGCAGGCAAGAGAGAGCTTGTGCAGGGGAACTCCCGTTTACAAAACCATCAGGTCTTGTGAGACTTATTCATTTGAAACAGTAGGGGGGAAGCCATTCCCAAGGTTCAGTGATCTCCACCTGGTTGTGACCTTGACATGTGGGGATTATTGTAATTCAAGGTGATATTTGGGTGGGGAAACAGCCAAACCATATCAACCACATTGTAGGCATTCATTATGACCAGCATTAAATATATTTCAAGGTGTTGTTGCATTGCTACATCATGACAAATGAGAGCTGCACAACTTCAAAACACATTGATATAACAACTTGGATATAGAAATTGAAGATGTAGCTGCAAAAATGATTTTTTCCCTTCTATGATGGAGTCTGGAAGACCAGTTCCTCTGCTTACTAGTTGTGTGATCTTAAAGCAAGAAAGATAATCTCTTCAATCCTCTCTTTTTTAAAATAATGGCAATATTAGTTGCAGTAGTTCACTATCACTGCCACAAATTGATATGTAACTACTTAACTCAGGTTTCTTTGGGCCAGAAATTTCAGCTGAGCTCAATTGGGTGATATTTTAATGTTGATTAAACTTCCTCAAGTGTCTAAAATCAGCCACAGGTCAGCAAGGTGGCTCTACTTTGGCAGGGTGACTGGGTGTTAGTTGGATCATAACTAGGCCACACCCATCTACTAAATTCGCCTATGCTTATTTATGTGTAAGTCTGCATGGGTTCATATTTGTATGACCAAGATTCTGTTGCATTGTACTGGCCAACATTCAGAACTGTTACCTACTCATATAATCCCTGATCACTCTAGCTGTAGTATCTCCAGGACACTCCCATTCCTTTTATATCCCATTACCTTTTATATAATCTTCACAGAACCATTTTCCTTTTTGAATTATATGTTTATTTTTTGTTTCTTAGTTCATAGTCTTCTCCCACTCCCCCTTTTATATAAGCTTTTCAAGGATGAGGCCTGTTCTATCTTGTTCATTGCTCTATCTTTATCATAAAGAACTGTGATAAATCAATACAGCACTAAGTGATAGACACATACTAAGTGCTTCAGAAAGATCCGTTGCATATTAACAAGTAATTTTCCTCCAGACATAACCAGTGTTAGATGAGAATTTCTGACTGGTACAGTGGTTCATATTCACTGCCACGGATTTGTGTAATGCCATTATGCCAAAATTTATCTTACAGTTACGGAGAGTACGATGATTTGTGCAATGACATTATTAAACGTTGCTGAGTGTGATAATACCTGTCTCACAGGGTTACTGTAAAGCTTACATGAGATAATGTATATAAAAGGTACTTTGTAAGGGAAAAAAAAAACTTATAATATTATTTATCATCATTATCCTGATTTCATAGATGAGCAACTTGGAGCTCCAGTGGCTACATAATTACCCAAGTTTGCAGATATACGTTCCTCAATCTCTTCAGAGCATTACTAAAATGATTTTATATAGGTTTTTTGTTTGTTTGTTTTTGTCCTTTTGGATGGAACATCCCTTGCTAAAGGTCATTAGGATCACAAGGAATCTCCTAAAAGTTAGGAATGAAAAACATTTTCCCATTGATATGAAACTCTGTCTCTACTAAAAATACAAAAATTAGCTGGGCACTGTGGCATGCACCTGTAATTCCAGCTACTCAGGAGGTTGAGGCAGGAGAATCGCTTGAACCCAGGAGATGGAGGTTGCAGTGAGCTAAGATGGCGCCACTGCACTCCAGCATGGATGACAGAGTCAGATTCTGTCACGAAAAAAAATAAAAATAAAAATAAAGAGAAATTTCATGAAGATCAGTAAAACAGCCAAAGAAAATAAAATACAAGAATGAGAAATTCAAAGCAAAATTTGGCCCACTGGCCCAGATGGTATGGAAATAAACCACTTGCGACGTTTAGTGGGAAGCTATAGAGAAGTTAATAGGTTTGCGAACAAATGTCCCAAGGTTTCAGCTCAAGGTATGATTTCCCAATTCAAGCGATTTTCTGCCCTGAGGGTAATAGATTTTACTCACATTTTGTCCAAAGAAACTGCTACTATTTCATATTTTTCTTCCCTTTCCTATTTTTCTAATAAAGGAATTCTTCCCTACTGTTTGATGTCATGACACTTTCTTGTCATTTGGAGCCACTGGTGCTAACCAGAGAAGTGTATGATAGATACTAGAAGGTGCATTAGTTCATTAGGTTATATCTCATATTCTTATACAATTCACACAATCAGCTACTTAACAGAACTCAACTTCAAAGTTGTGTGATTTTATTTGTGGTATTTTTAAGTAATAATACCACAAATTTAATTTTATTTTTAAATTTGATACATGCTCATTAAGAACACATACTAACAATTAGTCACACATCACTATAACTGAAAACGAAAATAGTCTGGAATAACTTCAGACAAACCTGATGACCAGAGATATTAATCAGGTGTGGAGTTCTTCTCGGCTACTTAACAACTGGGGTGATGACTTTGGGTCTTCTCACCCTGGTCCACTCTTCCCAAACATTCACTTGATCATCTTTCTTTGCCCTGAAACTCTCTGATACAGTAATATAATATTGTTTTGCAAGCAGTAATACAATTTGGAAAAATGAAAATGAGAAAGTTGTAATTTTCTTAGAGCAGAATGACATTTCAGCTCTAAGCAGCAGAAACGACACAGGTCCAGAGAAATACTGCGACTTGCCTAAGGTTGCACAGACCTAGAATCTGTGATCCCAACCAAATATTTTCAACGTTAGTCTTATTTCCACTGTATTGATTCTGTTTCTATTTTTCATTTCATTAGTTTGTCCAGTGTGATTCACTAATAACTACAGCAGGGTTAATCATAATAATGTTAGTGAATTATTCTAGACACTTACAAAGCACCTACAATGTGAAACCTCTGGAAAGAACTTTTAAAAAAGTAATCCTGCTTTATTCTTACAACAACAAAGATGAGAATCGTAGGTATTACCCACATTTTAAAGAAGAAAAAACATTTATACAGATGCATCATTTAAGTTTCTGTAGTTAGAAAATGAAGGACTTGGGATAGGAATCTCACATGTATGCTTCAAGAACTTGAAAACCTATTTTTCTGATACTGACTCAGGACATAGTAAACCTTTTTCTCTGCCTTGGATTCCTGGTTTAGGTTTCTATATTTAATGTGTTTTCTCAGAATTTAGCTTTTTACTAGAGGAGCAGACTAAAAAAAATTACCCCTATTCTTTACCCCTTCCTTTGCTCTCTGCAATGTAACGTTGCAATTTCTTTCATCAAGGAGTGAGATCTCTTTGTTGAATGTTTTTTGTTTCGTTTTGTTTTTGAGATGGAGTTTCACTATTGTTGCCCAGGCTGGAATGCAGTGGGACTATCTCGGCTCACCACAACCTCCACCTCCCATGTTCAAGCAATTCTCCTGCCTCAGCCTCTGGGATTAAAGGCGCCCACCTCGTGCCTCAGAAGCTGAGATTACAGGCGCCCGCCACCACACCTGGCTAATTTTTTGTATTTTTAGTAGAGATGGGGTTTCACCACGTTGGCCAGGCTGATCTTGAACTCCTGACCTCAGGTGATCCACCTGCCTCGGCCTCTCAAAGTGCTGGGATTACAGGCATGAACCACCATGACTGTTGCATTTGGACTAGTTTTGTGAATTGCATGGCCAATATAATACAACAAAGGCTAGTTAGCACATAACAAAGAGACAACCTACAGAATGGGAAAAAGTATCTGCAAACTATTCAACTGATAAGGGGTTAATAGCCAGAATATATAAGAAATTCGAACAATTCAAGAGTTTAAAAAAAAGTCAACAAATAATCTGATTTAAAATGCACTAAAGATCTCAATAGACATTTCTCAAAAGAAGACATACAAATGGCCAACATCAATAATCATCTAAAAACTGCTATTCAAAACTACAATGAGATATCATATCACCCCAGTAAAATGTCTTTTATCAAAAAGACAAAAAATAATGGATTCCAGGAAGGATGCAGAGAAAGGGGAAAGCTTGTTCACTGCTGATGGGAATATAACTTAATACAGCCACTATGGAAAACAGTATAGAGGTTTCTCAAAAAGCTAAAAATAAAACTACCATGTGGTCCAAATAAAGGAGATATATAACCAAAAGCAAGAAAAATCAGTACATCAAATAAACATCAGCACTCCCATGTTTACTGCTGCACTAGTCACAACTGTGAAGATTTGGAATCAACCTAAGTGTTCATCAGTGGGTGAATGGATAAAGAAAATGTGGTCTATATACACAATGGAAGAGTATTCAGCCATGAAAAATAAAATCCTGTCATTTACAACATGGATGAAACTGGAGGATGCTATGTTAAGCGAAATAAGCAAGGCAAAGAAAAACAAGTATTTCATGTCCTCATTTATATATGCAAACTAAAAAAATTTATCTCATGAACATAGAGGGTAGAATGATGGTTCCCTCATAAAATTGGAATCACCCCATCATCTTTCTGTTAACGTACTTTTTCAATTTACCAACATATTTAGGCTTAAAAAATCAATAAGTGTAGACTCTCTTTATGGTATTAATAGTTATGAAGTACTAATTTAAAGGATTTTAGCATAACACATTTAACTAAGAAGTTTTCCTTCATACTTATGTGGTTACCTACTGCTCACTACTTTAAGCATCATGGCAATAAACATCCTTGTACAGTTATCTCGTTCTCAGATCATTTCCTTAAAAAAGATAAAAAGATGTTGAATGGTTAGTCAAGGGGTATATATATATATATATATATATATGTATATATATATACATATATATATATACTGAAATCAATGATATATATTGCAAGATTATAATCTGGAAATGAAATATCAATATCTGTATCAACATTGCTCTCTTGAAAAGTTCGTGAGGGCAGAAGACTGAAAATATGTTGAAGGAAAAAAAATGTGATAAACACCAGCCCAAGAATTAAAGAAGGAAAGAGATCCTGCTTAGGTAGGGCTCATTATAATTTTAGTAATTCACATAGAAACTCAATCTGGTTTAACATGCATATTTTTAGGTTACCATTGTAACAAGCCTTCCTTGTATTGCTATAAAGAAACTATAAGACACTAGATAATTTATATGTAAAGAAGTTTAATTGGATCACAGTTTTGCAGGGTGTACAGGAAGCACAGCAGCATCTGCTTCTGGGGAGACTTTAGGAGGCTTCCAAAAATGGCAGAATGCAAATGGGGAGGAGGCTCATCACATGGCAAGAATGGGAGCCAGAGTGAGACAGAGTGGTGGGGCCAGAGCCACACACTTTTAAACAAACAGAGCTCATGAGAACTCATCATCGTGAGAACAGCACCAAGGGGACAGTGCTAAACCATTCATTAGAAATCCGCCTCTATGATCCAACCACCTCCCGCCAGGCTCCATCTCCAACACTGGGGTTTACGATACATCATGAGTTTTGAACAGAGACAAAAATATGAACTATATCAACCATGTAGACTAGGTCTGTTTTCCTGTATACACTGAATATAGCATAATGATAATTTCCCATTCATCCATATTAGAAATTGTCAAATGACCATCTTCTATCTTTGCATATTTTTCTATTGAATTATCTTAAATATTCATTATTATCTGTAAAAGTGCTTTATATATTAAAGGTATACCCTATTGTCACATATATCGTCAGAGAGATTATAGCATATATAAGTTCTTGACAATACCTCAAAGCAAATTTTAATTGTATATGTATTCTATTTTCTTGTATTCTCTGTATTTATTACAGCTATTACTGTATATTCTAAATTGCTTGGGTTTTATCAGTTTTGATCAAATTCTAATTGTGTAGAGGACACTGAGGCCAAAATAGTGGAAGCTGGCTGTGATTTTCAAAGGCTTTCAAGTAAATTCCTTAGACAAACATGCCAAGACAATGTTGTGTCTCTGAGAAAAACAATTATGTTTAAGAACAATTAAGCCCACTGGGAGAAAGATAGCTTATTGCATGAGCTTTATTCTCCAGTGGGTCAGTGTTATCTTGGCAGACAAAGGATGACTTATCATTAATGAAAACCAGGAGAGAAAATGTTTTTAAGGCTATCAAGTTCCCAAAAGTCAGAGGTCAAACTAAAATGTGTCAGAGGCTGTCAAAAACATGTTATTTCCATGACTATAAACGTGTTTGTGAACAGCAAGCCTAATCACATTGAAAAATTACAAGAACAAATTCAAAGTTTTTAACCCTTCTTTAAAACTTTTTAAAAGAAACCCTTCTTTAAAAAGAAACCTGCGTGTTGAATTCTGTCACTCTTCTCATTTAAGAAGCATTAAGTTTTCTAAAAAACCATGATAATGAGGAGTAGTTCTGTTATCTGTGGCAAGTTTATGTATAAACATTGTATACCAGCAAATCTGAATACATCTGCTATTAAAAGCACAAGTGTGCCCCCTTCTGAATAAATGAAATATTGAGTCTATATTTACACTTAAAATTACCAACTCCCTTCTTTCTGGACCAAACGGAATAAATGAATTTGGGCAAATACTAATGGAGAATTTCAAGAGCACTGTGTTCTAGAAACATTTATGATTGGCAAAATTCTAAAAGAATATTTAGATGAAATCTGCTATGTCTTTTCATATGTGTTTGTTTCTACAGCGAAATCCTCTAAAATAAGTCACCAGGAAAAAATTCTGATCTTATTCTAGAAAACAATGAAAAGCCAGGAAGTTACATAACCCAAAGTAGAGTGGAAAGAGTTGGGTACAGAGTTGGCAACTGTTTTGGAAACTGAAATAGTGTTAAAGATGTCAGGAAAATGTGAAGTGACATTCCACTACGACAGTTCAAAGATGTTTTGAAAGACAGTAGCTATGTAAGCTACGTATCTTGTGTTGACTTAAGTTTGACTTTGTTCATTAGTTCTATAGCTGAAATAAGTTCCAGAAGGATTAAGTAGGTTTTGGGAAATTATTTAATGACTAAGCCATATTTTTCTACCTTCGGTCAAGTGCTCTACCTACAGGAAAAAATGGTGATCCAAATGAGCTATTCTGGTATATTAATACATTTAATAGATTACATCTATAAAACTATTTCAATCCAGATTCTTCTCTTATTTCTCCTTCTGTAAACTCAGAGCCAAATCAACTTTTGACCAAAATATGGTACCATGTTTGATATACTTATCTTGGGCAGTGTGACACTTGACTATTTTAAAGCATCATGGAAATAAAATGTGGATGATGATGAGGAAGATGACAATGACAATAGCAATTGTTATGAAAATGTTATGTACTTTGTCATAACATTATTAAAGGATAACAGTTAAATGATAGCTCAAATAATAGTTAAATGATATCTTAAGTCATCTGATAAACAGGAATTAGTTTCTAACCAAGTTCTCCAATTTATAATCAGAGAATATTGTGCTTTGTCTTATATTTGCTGTTATGGTGGCAAGAATAATTTGTCTGATTTTAAACACAAAGGTTGACTGATTAAACCTACAGCTACTTTGCTAGTTTTACTGTGATTGATAGCTAAATCAGTTACCTCCCTTCTAAAGTTCTGTAAATTTTAATACATTAGTAAACTAAATATTTATACAAATTTCATTAGTATCTGCCTTTGTTTACTGATGTATACATTAGAAACAAATTTCATCAGTCTTTGTTTTCTAATTCACATAGAAACTCAATCTGATTTAACATGCATTTTTTTTAGATTACCATTGGATGAGGCCTTCCTTATATTGCTATAAAGAAACTACAAGACACTGAGTAACTTATAAGTAAAGAAGTGAATCATTTATAATTCATGTATAATTGGCTGGCAGTTTTGCAGGGTGTACAGGGAGCATAGCAGCATCTGCTTCTGGGGAGACTTTAGGAGGCTTCCAATCATGGCAGAATGCAAATGGGGGGGAGGTTCATCACATGGCAAGAATGGGAGTCAGAGTGAGACAGAGTGGTGGGGCCAGAGCCACACACTTTTAAACAAACAGAGCTCATGAGAACTCATCATCCTGAGAACAGCACCAAGGGGACAGTGCTAAACCATTCATTAGAAATCCGCCTCTATGATCCAACCACCTCCCGCCAGGCTCCATCTCCAACACTGGGGTTTACGATACATCATGAACAGGGACAAAAATATGAACTATATCGACCATGTAGACTAGGTCTGTTTTCCTGTATACACTGAATATAGCATAATGATAATTTCCCATTCATCCATATTGGAAATTGTCAAATGACCTTTGCATATTTTTCTACTGAATTATCTAAAATATTGATAAAAACAAAAGCAAATATTGATGAAATTTGTATAAATATTTAGGATTTTCCTCTCTTCAGGAAACTCCTTCACTTCATGGCCAGCTGTCTTAGGTCAGATCTAGTTTTCCACAGGGTATTTAAAATTCATATTTTTTAAGAATGAAGTAAACTAATATTTTCTATATATTTCCAGAAAGCACTAACTTCTGATGTTATCAGAACTTTGGATAAAATAAACACAGGTTTTTGAATGAAGTAAATATAGTCTATCACCAGTTTAAATTCTTTTCCAATACTATTCTTTCATGATTCTACACAGAATTTTTCTAACACTATTACTCAATAAATTCTCCAGAATACTGCATTAATCTACTTAAGTGTTGAATGTTTAAATTGCTGTTCTCAATGGATAAAACTGACTGATAAAAGCACATTTATAAATGTCAGTTGCCATATGGTTTACACTTTTGCTAATGATCAATTACAAGATTAAATCAATCATTGGACAAATACCATTATAAAACTGTGAAATGTTTATGCCAACTCTCTTCTTCTCTCCCCAAGTAACATCACTACCTTGTGCCAATATTTACAAACATTTAACCTGTACCTCCTTTCCTGCTATAAGATTCAAGTTCACCAATTGCAGTTAGAGTAGCCACCTATTACTTGGCCAATGTACTCATTGTAAAAGAACATTTATTGAATCAACATATATAAAATATATTTTGAATTTAATTAATAGGCCTCATATTCATTGCCAAAAATATGTTCTCAACTAAAACATACCCTATGATCATCAATTCACAGAGTTGTTGCTGATTATTCATAATTGTGCAACGAACCATCTTGTAGAATAAACAACCTCCATAGGTCTTATTTTGAAAAACTTTAAAACATTCAGACTAGTAATTACATTGAATGATAGCTTAATTTAAATTGTAAAAGACCTCTAGTGGATTGTTTATTTCATTTACACTGTGTGATATGTTTCACACAGAAAGAAGTTATACATACTCATGAATCAATATGTACAATGAAGGATTAGTATTCAAAACAAAGTATTTTATTCTACTTTTAAAAAAATTATAGAAATTGAGCCCAGCCTTCCTGCTGCCACTTCTTGCAACTTACACACTTCATATGTACACCATCTCTTTCCTTGGCCCTTGTAAGACATCACGCATTTTTCACCTAATAATGATGTAATATAAACACTCTTAACATTACATTTCGTCAGAAGGTTTTGTTCGTGTATTTATTTTGCGAATTGCTAATGTATTATTAGTATGGCATCCAATTGTCTTTCTTAAATGTGAATTACTTTGCATTTGTGAATTTGTTAACTGTAATCACAAACTATCTTTGTTGCCTGGACTTAAAGAAAAGGCCGGAGTTGCAGACGTGACTGATCACCATATTCCATTCACTAGACTGTAGAGCTTGGTTCAAGAATGGACACCATCTAAAACTAGTCCAGTCTCATTATAGAGTATTGCAAATTAAAACAGCAATGAGATATGACTACACACTTATTAGAATGATACAATCCCAAACACCGACAAGGACAAATGCTGGCCAGGATGTGGAGTAACAGCAACTCATTCATTTAAATAGAAACGAATAAGGTATGGTCGTTTTTGGAAACGGTCTTACAGATTCTTACGAAGCTAATCATAGTATTACCATATGATCCAGCAATTACTCTTGTTGGTACATCTCCAGATGATTTGAAAACTTATGTCCACAAAAACCTGCACACAAGCATTTCCAGTGGCTTTATTCAAAATTGCCCAAACTTGGAAACATTCAGGTTATCCTTTGATAGGTGAATGATAAACTGTGGTATATCCATGCAACAGAATAATACCCAGTGAGAAAAACAAGTGAGCGGCTCTAAAACCACACAGAAAGGAACCTTAAGTGCATATTGCTAAGTGAAAGAAGTCAGTCTGTGAAGATTACACATTGTATGACTCCAACTATACGACATTCAGGGAAAAAGAAAACTTGAGAGACAGTAAAAACATCACTAGTGCCCAGGAGTTTGGCAGGATGGAGGGAAACCTAAATAGGTGGAACACAGATATTTTAGAACAGTATTCTGTATGATTCTGTAATGGTGAGTAAATGACATTACATATTTGTTAAAACACATACAACTCTACAACACAGAAGGTAAACTCTAATATAAGCTATGGATTTTAGTTTGCAATGCTGTATCAATCCTGGTTCATCAGTTGTGATAAATGTACCACATGAATACAAGATGTTAATAGGGAAAACTGTGTATGGAGGGTTGAAAATCTTTGGGAACTGTCAGTATTCACTGCTCAATTTTTTGATAAACCTGAAAGGTCTCTAAAAAATAAAGTCTATTCATTAAAAAACAACTGGTCAAATGAATCATATTTCCAAAACCTCTACTGGTGTTACCTGGAAAGAAAATCACAGGAAAGCCTTCTTAGGGATTACCATATGAAGAAAGCCTACCCATAAATAAAGCCAATATTATATAAATTGAGGTGAATAATAGGAAAAGAGTGAGAAAGAGAGATGGACTCTTGCATCTTCTTTTTCCTCTGAAGGCAAGCTGTGCTTGAATTCAGGGCTACCTCTAAGCCTTTCAGGCTACAGTTACCTCTGAGCCAATGGAACACTTTTAGGTCAGAATGAATTGAACTACTGAATAATCTAGTTTCATACGTACAAATAAATATTGCAGTGCTAATTTTATTTTTAAAAATTATTTAATTTCTAAGTTGATGGAGACACAGTGCTAGATTTAATTATCAGAAACACAGCTCATTTTTAGAGTTGAGAAGGGAACATTTCCAAATTATATTGCTAATATACCCCCAGAAATTCGATTAAAGATAATGAAGCAGATTTTATTTAAGTAGCACTGGGTATGGAAAAACTGTAGACAGTCAATGGAATTCCCACAGTAGCTGCTGTGGAACAAGTGAAGTCAACAGGTAGGGGCTGACAATGAGCAGGAAAGGCTCCCAAAGTGAACAATAGCTTCTCTGTTTTATTTACTGGGCATCTCTGTAAGTATTTCTTTGAACAAAGGAACGTTCAGTAAATACAAAGTATGAAAGACATTGTATTTGAACATGGATAACTACCAAGTTCAGGTCTTGCTCAGTTCTAGACCTCCAAGAGAACCATGGAGCAGGAACTGAAACACAAACAATAACCTGGAAATTGAATTTAGTGGGCATTTATTATTACAACAGATCAATTGGCTGGGTCAGGTTAACCAGCCAACTTTCTCAGAAGAAACAATAAGCCTCTGCAGGGGTAGAAAGAGCTTAGCAGAACTGGGAGATCCATTCTGATGTCTTAATACAGTAGAAAAAGGGAGACGACATCTACACAGAAGTGGGATGAGAGCATGGACAGCGTGACACTGATCTCAGTGTGTACCTTATAGATGCTGTTTTTATAAAGAATCTATCAAGATGGTCTTTCCAAATTGCTGCTTCTGTGTAACACCTTGTATTCCATAACACTTCCTGGAATGAAGGAATGGATGAATGGTGCCCACTAGAATTGTTCAATTCAGTGACCTTGCTGCTGTTACCCTGAGTACTTCAGTCTCCATATTACCAGCTGTTTCAGGTGGGCATTTATGTCTCACTGCCATGTTAAAATGACCTCCTGTCAAAGTCATGCTTACAATCATCTTGGGTCCCCTTGGAATCCCAGATTATCTTCCAATCTAGTTTCAAGTCCTTATTTCCCACCCCAGATGTTCTCAAGACAACTTCTAAAAAGTTCAATTTAATTTAATTTTATATTAAGTTTCATGCCTGATCACCAAAACCCTTGCTTTTGGACAAACAAACATTTACGTGTCTATTGAAAGACTTGCATACAGCTGTAGTAATGTAATAATGATGATGACAAACATTATAACAACGATCATTTATTGCCATACCACACTGTACTTCTTAAACATTTTGAAATACATCATCCCATTCTAGGAGCTTCTAACTTCTAAATAAAACGTTGACTGACTTTTCTAAGGTGTCCAGAGGATTCCTCCTCCAAGTAAGTGTCTATTTATCAGGTACAACTGGCAATTCTGCCAACTGGGATTCCTGCTGCTAATGTGGTTTCCCATATTGCTGTGTAGGAAGTATTCGTGACATCAGCTTCTGAACCAGCCATGGAAATAGCAGATCTCACACACACCTACTCTCCGCAAATCATCATGGACAGTTTTCCTCTTTCATGTTTGTAAGAGGGGGAGCAGATGATTTGTGTTGCTTGAGTGGGTGGAGATAAAAATTCTCCAGCTATTTCTTGCACATCACAGCCATGGAAAAGATTTCAAGATCTGAAGTAGAAATGAATAATTTTGGACTCAGCTCCTGCCTCTACTGCTCTCTCAAGAAGGGTGCATAATAATTATTTTTTTTTTCTTTTCATCTCAAAGTGCTGGCAAATGTGTCAGGGAATGAGGATTAATTCATTTCTGAAAAAATCTTTTTAGTCATAAGAAAAATGGAAAGCAATTTTTATGAGCATTCTGAATGATTTTTTTTGATGTCAATAGTATTGAAGATGAAAAAAATGGGAAATTAAAGCTCTACTTCCTTTTCAATTAGTTATGTTTAAAGGCCAATGTAGTTTTTAGAGCAGCATCTGTACTTTGATAAATATACATCCTTCAAAGAATAGTTTCTGATAAACTATGTAATTTTGTAATGGAATTTCTTTTTTATCAATACTTTTATGTGATCATGAACATGCTGCTTCACCATTATGCCTAAAAAATAATGCACATCATAGCTCATTTTTCATCTTTAAGATTTTTGGCTTTTAAGGTACTTATTTGAAAGCTACATAAGGTCTCACTGAAGCCTCAAAAGAGATAGTTCTGCCTGTTAATATCTACAGATAAACTTCATGACAACATATATAAGTTTAAAGACATTTTTTATTTACAGACACAAATATTTTTACTGTTAGGTGGAAACAATGTCATGTTATATTTATAGGAAAATGCCTAGACATGGTCAGAGGTCCCTGTGTTGCGATTAAATGAGACATAAGATGGTCACTTTATGGAAGAGAGATGTGGTCAGTACAACGTCAAACAAATCAGAACCAATTGGGGGCAGCAAGATGAGTATTTTTTAAAGACTTTGTTTTTTAGAACAAGTTTAGGTTCACAGTAGAATTGAGAGAAAGGTACAGAGATTTCCCACATATCCTCTGCCAGTACAAATGCATTCTTCTCCACTATCAACATCCCCCCCACTCACAGAGTGCAGAGTGGTGCCTTTGTTACAATTAATAAACCTACATTGATAACATCGTTATCACCAGAGTCCATAGTTTATATTAGGGTTCACTCTTAGTGTTGTACATTCTATGGGTTTGGAAAAATGTATAATGACATAAATTCACCGTTGTAGTATGATACAGAGTAGTCTCATTGCCCTAAAAATCCTCAGTGCTCCACTTATTCATCCCTTCCTCCTCTCAGGCCTTGGCAACCACTGATCTTCATGCCATCTCCATAATTTTGCTGGTTATTTCTTTTGGGCAGCTAAAGTGAGTTCACCATGTGAAGGGTAAAGACAGCTAGCTTCCAGTGGACTTGACTCACCAGTTTTCAAATGATAAAATTCTAACTATATTTTTGCTTGAGAGAGTTTTTTGTATTCAAATGTTATACATAAAGTGAGAGTATTTTGATATATTTAAGTTGCTCACTATTTTAAATTTGCATGGCTTCATTTATAAGAATGTGGCTGTACTGGTGCCCAGCACATGGAAGATTCTCTCACATGGTAAATCTGACCTTTTGCTATAGCTGTCCTCATTCATGTTCTGTGACACTCATCTCTTTGCCCACTTCATGAAGGAGAAGACTGTTTATACTAAAATAAGTTATCCATGTTGTCCCTGCTCCCTACTAAGTCATATTTAGCTTATCCGTTTGGCATTGGGTCTACCATGTGAGACCCAAACAGAACAGATTCCAAATTTTATTCTTGTGCTTCTAAACAGAGAACACAGAAGAGCATTCCATCTATAAGAGCAACTCTTTATAGTTCCTATTTCATACTGCTGTATCAAAGAATGACTTTAGAACTATTCTATGCATTCAGAATACACTAAAACAGGCATACAAAATAATGTAATTGTGCATTTAAAAATAACTACAAGAGTATAATGGAGTGTTTGTAATACAAAGGATAAATACTTGAGGTGATGGATACCCCATTTACCCTGATGTGATTATTATAAACTATATGCCTTTATCGAAAAATTCCATATCCCCCATTAATATATACACTTACTATGTACCCACAAAAAAATAAAAATAAATAAATAAAACAAGTGTAAAGAATGATGGAACAACTAAGATATTTGCTTTGGCATTTTTTGTTTGTTTGTTTTTTGTCTTTTCCAGAGATAGATAGGGCCTTGCTCTGACACCTAGGCTGGAGTGCAGTGGCACAATCATAGCTCACTGAAGCCTTGAACCCTGGGCTCAAGCAATCCTTCTGCCTCAGCCTCCTGAGTTCTTTGAAATATTTTTGACCTAGCAAGAATGAACTTTGGAGTTTGCATAATTTGGGACTACATGCATGAGCCACCATGCCCAGTTAATGTTTTTAGAGACAGGGTTTCCAACTCCTAGCCTCAAATAATTCCCCTAACTTGGCCTCCTGAGTACTTGGAGTATTTTTGAGCTAATGACAAAGTATTTTAGAGATTACATAACCTAGTCCATTCTGTCTTATAATGGAAGAAACTTAGGCCCAAGGGTGTAAACCTAATTGTCCCCTCAATTTTCTAATCACGTAAGCTACCGAATCTTTAATTCCACATGGTTCACAACATGTGTATAATTTTGCCTGTTTATTAACTTATCATCCCTATATGAGATTCAATGGGAATTGCACTACACAAAATCTTTTGGCCAAGATCTTCTGATCTGGAATAAAATCACCTGGGTTTGTAATTTAGCTCTTCCACTTACTAGCCAGATAAGTTAGTTAACCTTATCATGTATCTTTTTCCATATCTTCAAAATGGAAAGTTTAGTACCAACCTCTTAGGGATATATGTTGAAATGCAGAGAGACTGTTTGATAAATTTTAGCTACAGTGATTAATATTAGCATTATCCAGCCAATCTATTTCTAAATAAATAGGCCATAGTAGAATTTTCATCAGATCTTTTCTGTCTTATATGCAACCAGCTGGTCTTCATTTCTTTCCTTTACTTCTCTGGAACAAAAAATGTAATCTGAAAAAAATATTATAACATGTGTCTAAATTGCATGGTCCTAAGCAATATATCTTCTAAGGGTTGTGTATGGGAACCCAGTTACATACTATTCAAAAAAATCCATGAAAGGGAATTAAGTATCTAATATAATAAAGGAAATATATCCAAAAATAAATAATCAGAGTATTTCTCTCTTGACTTGATACTGATTTTTGTCAAACGGTTTATAAGTTCTCTAAAACACTTCTGGCAAATTTTGGTATTGATTACTATGACATTCACTCTCCAATGGAAATACTATATAAACACTACTACAAGAAATGACAAAGCCATTGTTTATTGTTCTAAAAAGTAGAGTTTTAGAACCCTCTAGGGAAACTATTTTCAGTTAAAAGTAATATTCATAAAAACTTTAAGCATGGATTCAGTTAATAAAATGCATCTCTACAAAAGTAATAAAGTAAATGTGAAACTGTTGTTAACCAATTCATATTTGCAAATGGAAATGAGAATAATCATCAATCTGTATTCTCCATGTGTTACAAAATCTCTTTGGGTTACAACAAAGTAAATTTAGTTGGCATAATGTTACATTTCCCATACTTTGCACCATGTCTCAAATCATAGCTTATTATTTGTATGTAATGTATACAAGACAACACAAATACATGCCAAAGCGAGTAAAAGTGCTGGGAGTTTTCTGTTTGTTTGTGTTCATTAAATTATGCATTCATGTACAAAACTTTCTATGATTGTGTACCAAATTATTAGTATCAACTCTCTTAAAATATGAAGAATGTTTTATTAAACAATTCACTTATTTTCATTGCTCACAGACATTCTAGAATAGAGTTTTAGAGCACAAGGCTCTGGGTTCTGGCTCTAGGTTCTACTGGAATTCAACTACTTTCTAGATCTAAACCTTAGTATTCTTAAATTTAAAGTGAGGGCAGAAATAATATATATGTGGCAAAACTGCCCAGCATAGATGCCTGGAATATTACTAAGCACATACAATGTATATGTGTGTGTGTGTGTGTGTGTGCGCGCGTGCACGTGTGTCTGTGTATATTACATACATGTATGCCTTTCATTTCTGTTTGTTTTTTTAGGTAATGCTGAAATTGTATTCTTTCAGCAAAAGTCAATTATTTGTAACGTTAGTCCAAATCAGCTCTTTTTTTCTGGTTTCCGTTCTCCTTGGCCTTTCAGATTTTTAGTGTTTTGGTTTTTTTCCTCACAGTAGGTATTTAATAAGTATGTATTGCATTGATTTTGACTCCTTTCTTATTTAGGGGTATCTAAATCTTCCCTTCCTCTCCCCTGGAGACCTTATTTATTTATTTTTACTTTTATACCTGACGGTCCTGATTCTTCTCTTCATTTAGATCTGGGAATCTGTCTCGCTTTCTAGCTCAGGTGAATTCTACTGGTGTAACGCAGGGTTTCCCGGCTTCTGCACTACTGATATTTGATGCTGGGTACTTTCTCTTTGTTGGGGCTTTGTTGTGCATTGCAAATCTTTAGCAGCATCGTTGACCTCCACCCACTAGATGCCAGTAGCACGCTCCACTCCCGGTAACAACCAGCAATGTCTCCAGACATTGTTAAGTAAATATTCCTGAAAAAATTGCCTCCGGTTGAGAACCACTACTGCAATGTATTGGTTGGCATTTCTAACTTTAGAGTTTAGAAAGCTACACGTTTAAGGCTCGACTCAGTCCTATCACCTGATTTTGACAATAGTAGGCAATTAATAATAACTTTTTAAATAAAGGGTGAAAACTATGATAACCACTTAACCTTTCCAATGGTTAGTTTCCTGATCTGTGACACAGGAATAACAAAACACCTATTTTTAGAGAGTTGCTCTAATGGCCTCAAGTGGGATTTAGTGAGACCTTGTATTTCAGCTGCTGTGCCTCATGTAGGTATCTGAAGTGGACATGAAAACAGGATTAAACTTATAAGTGTTTAACTAGGGGAAATGTCTATGTGAAAGACAATGGAAGGGACCTAGGAAAATCTAGAAGAGCAGAGCCATCAGGAAGCCCTGACTCCAAGGAAAGGGGAGAGGAAAGGGGAGTGCAAGTGTCCTGAACTGCCATGTAATATAAAGAAGTTTCAGCAAGGCTGAAAGGGAGTCCTGGAGCCATAATCAACCATCAGAGGAGTCCTTCTTGCCTTGGAATCCCTGCCATGCTCCCACCTCCACTGGGAGTTGTCAATGGGAGATCTGACCCTAATGCAAAGAGGATAATAGATTGCAGAGCATGGCAGCTGGCCTTTCTCAGGTATGTTCCTTGTGGTGGTCTGCTAGGTGCATGCTGATGTCTGATAGCTACTCACACAGTGCTTAAAATAGATTGGGACATGATGATGATGATGATGATGATGATGATGATGATGACGACGACAATGATCTTTGTTGTGGTTACTAGTATTATCCATATGCAAACCTCACCCTACACCAGTGTCTAAACCCCTAGCCATATTCTGAAATTCCTTAGTACATGTTATCTACACTACCTTTTTGATATTCCATAGATATATCTCTTTTGAAATCTATTAGGAATCCCAAAATTACCATGTCCAAAACAACATAATCTAATTTCCCCTACCCTGGCCCAACTTTTTCCTTCCCATTCATTACCAACTCAATAATGAGCACTAGCATCCACTCAGTTGCTCAGATAAAAACTCCTGGAGTCATTTTTGACTCCTCTCTTTCACACACTTTGTCTGATCCCTAAGCAAATCTTGTCACTTGGCCTTTAAAATATATCCTGAATCCAATTACATGACTCTTCCTCATGTTTTGTCCTTCATTCCATCTGGCAATCATTTCTGTCTCTTTCTTCTCCAGAATAAAAATTTGCATGGAAGAATAAGGAATGATTAATCAGCATGGGCCTAAGGCCTAACATCATTGCCTAGGCCAGAGGTTGACAAACTTTTTCTTTAAAAGTTAGATAGTAAACAGTTTAAGCTTTGCCATCCAAAAGGCTACATCAAAAATATTATTTAGGTACCTCTATAACACTTTACAGTAGAACCATTAAAACATGTTAAAAATAATTCTGAGCTCTAAGGCAACGAACTAGATTTGGGTCACAGGCCAGATTGCCAAACATTGGCCTAAAGCATCATCTCTCAACAAACAGATTATCTTTTTTAATTCTTATTTTCCAGCAATATTCTTTGCAGGAGAGACAGAATAATGGTTCTTTTATAATAAGATTTCATTTTATTCTGTTTCTCTTAAACTTCCTATAGATTCCAGTAATAATTGTTATAAGATTCAAAATTCTTCCCTTGGTCTGTAAGGCTCTATGTGATTCATCTCCCACTTCACTTCATGTCTCTGACATCATTTTCCACCACATCACCTCTTGATTTTTGTCTGTCCTACAGCCACATGGGTTCCTGGGGTACTTTGAATGCCACTCACATGTTCTGCTTCAGGGCCTTTGCACTGGTGTCTTCCTCTGCTCTTCCCCGACAGCACCACCTGGCTGCTCTCTCACTTCACATACTCCTTTGCCAAAATACCACCTTCTTGGAGCATTCTCTCGTGAATGCCCTAACTCCAATATCACTTCTCTGTCACCCTCTCTCCTCTTACTCTGCTTTAGGCTCCTCCATTCACTTAACGATTGCTGGGTAACTTGCTCATTTGTGGCAGTTTGTCCCCTCCACTAGAATATTAGCTGCAAAATATGCTGGGATTTGGGATAGTTCACAGGATGTCTCCATGCCAAGAAGAGTTCTTGATATTGAGTATAAAGGGCTCTGATTTTTTTTAAATAAACATACAAGTAGGGTTTAATGTCATTTTGAATCATTTATTGCATTGTCTATATTAATGCCAAGCACATTAAGTTTTGAATTCTACCTTTCATTTTCTTCTGTTTTGTTACTCTTTCTTACACATGATCTGTGCTAAATGTTTACAAGCATTAAATATATATAACATATTCCATGTTATATATATTCTATAAATATATATGTATTATATATATGTTATATATATAATATATATATTGTATTATATAATATATATATAATATATATATTGTATTATATAATATATATATAATATATATATTGTATTATATAATATATATATAATATATATATTGTATTATATAATATATATAATATATATATTATATATATGTTATATATATACAAGTAGAGAAAAAGTATAGCAATAAGATATATAAAAAATTGAAAATCTCATCTCTAAGAGATAATCAGTGAATAAGTTGATTTAAAAAATTTTTTTTATTATTTTTTTTGAGGCAGAGTCTTGCTTTGTCATCTAGGTGGGAGTGCAGTGATTCAATCTCAGCTCACTGCAACCTCCGCCTCCCAGGGTTCAAGTGATTCTCCTCTCTTAGCCTGCTGAGTAGCTGGGACAACAGGCTTCGGCCACCATGCCCGGCTAATTTTTGTATTTTTAGTAGAGTGGAGTTTCACCATGTTGGCCAGTCCGGTCTGGAACTCCTGACCTCAGGTGATCCACCTGCCTCTGCTTCTCAAACTGCTGGGATTACAGGTGTGAGCCTCTGTGCCCAGCCAATATATTTCTTTGGTGTTGTTTCTATGCACATATTCCTTTCTTTTATTTTAATAAAAATGACACTTTCTATAATACTTGAATGGCTTATAGACTTTTTAAATTCAGTTAACACTAGATTTTTAATATATTTTCATGCCAGGAACTTATAATTTGAGACTTAGCTTTTGAAAACTATGTGAGAAAATATAGAAAATCCATTACTTAGGATACTTCTGGATTAAATTATTATAGAAGTGACAAGTATAGGATTTCCAGTGAACAAGAGATGACATTTTGGGACCTAAATGCATAGGCATTAAAATATAGATAGAGTTGGGAGAAAAATGTCATCTGTAGGTTAACAGGCTACCTGAAGGATACAGACTAACAATCTGAATTCCACAAGAATAAGAATGAGATCAAGCATTATCATAAATGAAGACATAGGAAAATTACAACAGAGCAGTGAAATGGATATGCTTTCCAGCAATAATTGTAAAAGGTCTGGTAATGAGAAAGTAGCAAGAGCTAGTGGCTGCCACATAAAGAGAAAACAAACGAGATTAAATAGCTCAAGTTATAGCATAATGACTTCTTGAACAATCTGGAAAAGGTTTTGAGGGACATTTAACCATAGACAGATATTTTATGTGCAAAATTAAGGTTAGAAAACTTATTTTCTTTTTAATGTGAAGATATACATTTCAAATACAATGATACTGCCTTTTATAACTTAAATTATTATTACTAGTATTATCGTTTTTCAGCACTCTTGAGTTTTAGTTAGAGCTGCCAAACACTTTCACATGACAGAAGTGAGGCATTAAAAAGTAAAGTAATAGAAAAAGTTTTGCTATTTTTTTTATGAAGGAGCTGCTCATATGGAATAGTTTCTTGCTTATAGGGGATTATTAGAGTTTGCAGTGACCAGTCTTCATGGTATGCTTTTTCTTTTAGCTTCCAATTGCTTTATGCTCAGGTGTTGAGTTTCTACTTTGATTTCCTCCCTGTGCAGCTGTGATGCTGAGAGATTCTAGTGCAATCCTTTGAGCCAAATGCTATTGTTGCTAAGGCAAGACTTAACAATATACATATAACTCCTATTTGGGATGTGGCTGTTTATTTATTTCTTCCTGGCTGGTGGAGCCCTCTGGGGACATTCTGAATCTGTTTAAATGAAGGCATGCTTAGCATGTGGAATCACACATCATCCTTTTCAGTACAGACTTATCAAAGATGACTTTATACTTTATTACATGAAGGCTCTCATTTTAAGAATCAAGATACATATTTTCTCACTTTTTACAATTCCCGAATGGTCTCTCATCACTTTTCTTCCCAATATTCACATAGGTATGGTCCAAAAAGGCAGGATCTGTACAAGTTCTCCCACCTCCTAAAAAAGCTTAGTGGTCTTGATAATCAGCAATGAAAAGAATAGACGCCTTCCCAATGTTCTTGAAAAATCATCGCTTAGGGACTGTAGATTTCATTTCATATTGTCACTTAGACTTTCATTAGTATGTCCCTTTATCCATCAACTTCCTTGATATGCCATGACAACAGAATAATTTACGGCAACCCTTTAGTTGAATCACAATGTATTTAAATTCACTGGAGGCATTTCCTTTAGAGCTCTTGTCAAAACGCCTCAGAATCAGAACTGTCTCTACCTGACCCCCACATTTTGCAAATCCCATTACCTTACTAATGGCATTTTATATCTGTAAATCATTTTAACCTTTGCAAAGCACTTTCAGATTTATTGATTTATTTGTTCAACTCAATGAGATCATATGACTTGCTAAACACAGAGTTGTGGGTAGAAGAAATAGTAAAGTATGATCCAGCCTAACAAGCATGTAACCATCCAAAGCTGGGGCAGAACTGCTGAACTGTGGTACTGACCATGATTCTCCAAGTATGGTCCTCAGACTAGCAGCATCAAATTTTAAGAAATGTGTTTCAAGGACGTAAAGATGGTAACAATAGATACTGGGGACTACTAAAGGGAGTAGAGAAGGCACAGGGCAAGGGCTGAAAAACTCTCTGTTGGGTGCTATGTGCACTACCTGGGTGATGGGACTATTTGTACCCCAAACCACAGCATCATGCAATATATCCATGTAACAAACCTGTACGTATACCCCCAAATCTAAAATAAAAGTTGAAATTCTAAAAGTTAAAAATAAAAACATAAACATAAAAATTCTAGAAAAAACACAGAAGAATATAAAATAATTTTGGAGAGTTGCATGGGCATCTCACATGCCTGGATGAGAATATTCAGTATTGGTAATATTAAACCAAGCTAAATTTCTATATATGTGCAAGTTGTTTTCTACCAGAAAAAAAAATGTTGATGAAGATAGACGAGGGGGAAACTTGCAGATATTCCACCACTCACTAAAGCTATAATCAAGAAAATGATCAAGAACTGGTGAGGGAAATAGAAAAGTCATTGAAGAATCTACATAGGTAGTAATGCTGTATTATATCATTATATATATGGATTTATCTAATAGATAATAAGTGAATACATGTAGTAGTTATACCAGATAAATATTTGTTACTTATATAATGCAAATATTTGTTATATGCAATGATAGCATTTTACTTTATGAGGTTATAACATTTATTAAACAAAGTTTGTTAAGCTAAAACAAACAAGCAAACAAAGAAAAAAGAAATGCATTAGAAAGGCACTGTTAAACCCCCACTCAGACTAGTGGAATCAGAGACTTGGGGAAAAGGGTATTGGGGGCCAGCTCTCTGTATTTTAACAAGCTCCCAGGTTTCTTTAAGGCTCATAAAAGTTTGAGAAACACTGGATTATATATTAATAGCAAGAATATTTTTCAAAGTGAACACTGGAATAATTTGCTCAGGTATGGGGCTCCCATTAAAAACTGGGTCATGTAGTAACAATGGCTAAAAAATGAAAAGCTTTCAACTGAGCTGATTTTGCCCTGGAGAGGACTTTTGTCAATATCTCGAGTCAGTTTTGATTGTCATGACTGGGGGAGTAACACATGTATTCAAAAAGCAGAGGCTAGGGATGCTGCCAAACATCCTACAATGCACAAGACAGCTCCCAAACACAAAAGAATTATCTGGACCAAAATGTCAAGAATACCAAATTTAAGAATCTCTGAAATAGAAGTAAAAGAGGTTGTGAGAGCAGAAAGGAAGAAATGATTCATTTCTAAGGGAGTAAGGCAAAAACCTAAAAAGAAATCACAAGGAGGTGGTGCTTTGGCTGAACATTAAAGTACTAGAAGAATTCTGATCAGGTTAGAGAAGGTGGTGGAAGATGGGTACAAAAAGAGCAGAAAAATGGGGAGTTGAGATTGGAGTTCTAGGTTGAGAAAACCACCTGCTGTAAATAAAGCTAGGGAAGTAATAACAGATGTGATTCCAACTCCGTTAGCCAGTACACCTCTCCACTCCACCTCCTTCAAATATATCACTGGATCACTTTTTCCCCTTCTTCCATGGGGAGAATGTCCTTCCATTTCTTTGGATTTCTCTATGTCCATTTTTTTTCTTGATAATTAAAGATTCAGTCTATGCATCCATTTCTACATCATCATCGCCTTATAGTTATAAGTCACTTTGCTATGTTTCAGAATACTTGCATATTTTATCTCATTTGAGGATAAATAGCTTAGGAGTGTGAGACCTGGATTCAAAATGAGATTTAGCTTGGATGTGAATCATGGCCCTATTGAACTTGGGGATATGGTTTGGGGTAAGGATCAAATAAACTGGTACCTGTAAAGAAACTAACACAGTGACTGGAACAAGAAAATCTTAACACATGTGAATTACTATTAAAAATACTCATATTATTATATTTTGCACCAATGCTATCACGCAAATAATTAATGTTTGTATCATTGACCTGTGAAGGCAATGAAGCTCTGAGAGTATAAGCAGCTGATCCTGGAAGACTTAACACATTTTTGTGAGACTAGAACCTGGGTCTCTTGCTGGTTTGAGGTTTTGACTTTTACTCTATGGAGCCAGGTACAAGCACATATTCATCATACAAATCCAAACAAAGATTTGAATCTTTGGCAGCTTAAAAGTATACCCTTCAATTAAGAAATGGATTTTGTGCACTCAAGCTAGGATGTGTATATGTCACCACTTGGTAATGACAAAATGATAACAGGCAATGGGGAAGTTTTATACTAGGGGAAGCAGCTTAAATATGGTCATTTCATTAACACTGCTTGAGCTTTGCCTTGTGTCTGGATGTGTAGAAGTATGGTAGATACAGAGGCATCTCAAGGAATTTATAGTCTAGTACAACACAGTATGTCAGATTTAGACACAGGATAGATACTACGGGAACTCAAGAGATGATCGTCAAACCTGCCTGAACATGTTAGTATGGTCAGAATAGGTGTTCCAAGGGAGTCACCCCTCAACTTAAGAAAGAGCTACCTGCATGAAGAAGCACTGTGTGGTCTGGGATCCCATTCAAAGCTATTCATCTTCAGTCCTTCTCTGTGTACTTTTCCAAGATGTACAGATGCAAGATGTGGCTTAAAACCCCCAGTTTGGAAATGCTCCTTCAAGTTCATACTTGTCACAAGTTTCATAAATTAAAAGGCAAGACTGGTGACCCTAGTGTATGAATTCATTTGAATGTCTGTGTCTAAGTCAGTACAAGCAGCTTTTGATATATGTTCTGATTTTGCATTCATTTGTGTAAAGGTTTGTGAAGTGAAAGAGAAAAAATTTTCACCTTAGTAAATAAATATTTGCAGTAAATATGTTCTGTTCACAACTAAGTAACATGTGATCTGAGGTTTATAATCACGTTAAGTATTTGTTTTAAATATAGGAGCAGCAAAATGTCCACAGGAAAAGGAAAGAGGGAAACTGGATTCTAGTCTGATGCCTGTAAAGACCTGGGTGACCTTGAGCCACTCACTTTCTGTTCTGGGTTCCATTGTTCCCTTTTACAAAAGAAGGAATTAATAACTTCTTAATATTCTCTCATATGTTTTATTATACAAGACAATTCCAATTCTATAGAATTAGACATAACATTTAAAGTCCCAGAAACATACAAAGAGTTAATTCTCATTCTCTCTCTCTCTTCCCCTCTCTCTCCTCATTCCTTTTTTTTCAAACCAAATCCTCATCCAGGCATATGCATGGTTTTCTAATGTATTAGAAAAAATATTGGTTATCTGAAAATTATGTCTACTTAGAATTTATATTAATTTTATAAAGTATCAAACATAAAATGCTTATTTCTCAATCTAACTTTTTCTTGTTAAACAGAGGATCATAGGAGGTGTTATAACAGCAAATGGATGTTATATTATTGTAACACATATGCACACACACACACATCAACACTCACTCACATGCACACACACCACAGCTGACTGCTAAACATGGACAAAAGGCAATAGGCACATTTTTCATGTGAGTAATTGTCACCATAATAGCAATTGTATTTGAAAGACAATGTAAAATGTCATGTCTGAGTGGTGACTCAGCTCCTGTCAATCTGGATTTATTTTTATATAAAGAGCAAATGGAAATCAAGATGAAATGTTTGAGCAAAACTCTCTAGAAATCACTCAAATAATGGTTTAATCTTATCCTCTATTTCAACTATTTTATTTCTCCATTCTTGGCTTGTCTATTAGACTGAATGCTGAAGCAAAGCATCTCCAGAAAGGAGGGATAACTAATTCCTGACATCTAAATATTGAACACTGACAAATTTTCAAACTACATCCCACATCTTCTTATATTTTCACCTTTATATCTTCCCAGAAGTATGGCCTTTGAAGGGAATGACAGTCAGAAAAGGGATTAAATGGCACATTTCTTTCAGACGACTGATGCTTCTGTGAGTAAAAGACTACACAATGCAATATAAATCAGGTGTTGCTTTGAGTTATGGGAAGGGGTTGGTCTTGTTTATATATCTTAGATATCAATAAAGCGGTCAAAAGGAGGCAATCAAAGTCAGCATTAGAGTGATAATATACTTGCACAGTCTCGTCTCCAGCCTCATGCTATGTGCTTGCCTTTTCGCAAAAACAAACAGGAAAACAAACCACAAATAAAAGCTCTGAAGTTACAAAGTCTCCCACATTTCTTCCCTTCTCAGCTATCAATCCTTTCCCCAGCCTTCACAGTAGGAGCCCTGGGAAGACATCCAGGGACCTAACAAATGAACCAGGAGGAGTTTTACGTTTAAGGCAGACAACTATGAGATCACTGCAAAGGTTGAAACAGAACCATTCAAGAGAGGGCCAGACTCAACCACAGAGAAATCTTCATTTTAATTTTCACAGAAACTTGCATCGAGGTAAGAAAGAATGAACGATACAGAGAGAGAAATCATGCATATTTCTTTGATACCCTAGACTTACTCCCTGGGGCTAGATAACCAGGGTAGAAATTGTGGCTGAGAACTATGACCCATTAAACTGTATAGCAATAAATACTGGAAAACTGTCCAGAACAAAGTGTCCCAATCTATGGGTTTACCAGTGACACTTTCTTTATTTTGCCTTTTTAATGTATTATCTACATAGTAATTTTTTTAACTGAGCTCATCTTACTGAATTGATTTAAATAAATATATTTAAAGAAAGATACTATATCATTACTATAAAAGCAAAACCAATACACCTGGCATGAGCTAAAGATAACTTCCAAAGTGATGGTGATGAAAGGAAAATGGTGCTAGGAGAGCCTCACACAAGAGGCTGAAAACTGCAGGTCTGTTATTAAAAAAGATGTGAATATGAATTACAGAAGTGCTAAAGACCTGAATGGCAGGACCAGACCGACACTATACCCTCCCAACAATGATGTGCTGGTCCATGTTTAACAGCCGTCTGAGAAGAAGAGGCTGACTTATAAAAATTTCTGATTTCTGTGTGTAAATCTTCCCACCATGGATAATTTCAGGCTACTGAGGTAGCATCACCGGATATGGATGGGAGGAGATCAAAACCGCCTGCTCTTGTAAGCATCTAAGAGGCAGCCCTGCACACAACTGTCTTTTTTTTTTTTTAACATTTTTAAGTTCAGGGGTAAATGTGCAAGTTTGTTACACAGGTAAAATTGTGTCATGGGGGTTTCTTATACCGATTATTTCATGACCCACATATTAAACCTAGTACTCATTAGTTATTTTTTCCTGATCCTCTCCCTCCTTTTTTAAGTAATTAGAAATACTGAAAGAACTGAAACAAGAAAACTGTTTTATTATCCATTTCTAGGTAATTAATTCCATCTTAGTGTTATATTCAAAACCGTATTCCTTTATCAGTTGAGGGTTATATACATCTCCCATTTTGGAAAACGTAAGTCTTAGATAACCTCTTAGGCTACGTTTCTTTTCCTTTTCTTTTTTTTTTAAGATGGAGTCTTGCTCTGTCGCCCAGACTAGAGTGCAGTGGTGAGATCTTGGCTCACTGCAACCCTCGCCTCCCTGGTTCAAGCGATTCTTCTACCTCAGCCAGCCTCCCATGCAGCTGGGGCTACAGGCACATACCACTACACCCAGCTAATTTTTGTATTTTTAGTAAAGATGGGATTTCACCATGTTAGCCAGGATGGTCTTGATCTCTTGACCTCGTGATCCTCCTCGGCCTCCCAAAGTGCTGGGATCTCTTTACTTTTTCCATTTATTTTTTTTATACTGAGGGACTTTAGTAGATAGATAAAATCATGTTATGAGAATGGTAATATTTTTCTATTTTAAAGCAAGATTTCTCTGGTACAGTTGTACCTGATGCCTGCCCCACCTTCTTTGAGATACTAAATTGGATCTATCTGTAGAGTACATAAAGAACAAATGCAGGGATAGTGTAAGAGTAAGCATCCGTTTTGACTTTGTTAAATACAAAGTAAATAAAACTAAGAGAGAAAATGATGCTAACATCCTTAATCTACACTCTTTTTCTATGGTAAGGAAAAATGGGGTTGTTCTCTGAATTGGTTAGAAATTTTTTAAATGGTGGCATGAGACAAATATTTCACAAGAATAATGTGTATCAAAACCTCTGTATATATTTTGCATACTATTTAGATTTCTTTGTACCCTTCTGGCTACTCTTCCTATTGTTTACAGACAAAAAGTAAATTTTAAGAGAGTTTTGTTTATTTTTTGATGAATCCTGATGGCATTTTTAGGGAGCAGAGATACAGGCACCAAACGACACAGCTGAGAATAATGAAGCTCTTACATTAAATCAAAAGGCTCATGATTTCATCTCAACAATGAAGATTCAGCAACTAAGACCTTGAAAGCATCCATATGGAATACAAATGCATAAAAGCAGATATGGAAAATGTCCAAAACCTCTTCAGAATGCCACAGCAAATCAAATAAGAAACAAAATTACGGGATTTTTGAGAATGTGATGTTCTTTTAATGGATAAAGATTCAGTGTCATCCAGAAATGAGATGTGAATATTCAGAATATAGTGGTGTGAAACTTTGTCCTGTCACTTTTATTCTATGAATTTATGTAGAGATTAAATTATTATAGCCTGCTTCAACTCCCAACCAGTTCCTCGGGAATAGAGGACAAATTCAATGGTGATTTAAGGGATCACTTACATCCACAGAGAGAAGGCATAATTTGTCAATGGAGACTCATGCTTCCTTATTCTTCATACTGATCAACTGAGCTGATACATTAGCAAGCTGAAAGGCTTAGCTGTTTAAGGAGAAGTTCTGGATATCAAAAACTGGGGAAAGGGGCTGTGAATAATGGCACTGAGCTGTTCTGTGCTCATCCTCTTTTCTCCCTGCCATTCCTCTTCTCTCCTTTGGGGATAATGGCAAATATCTCCTCTTAAGCTGGACTCCATGTACCCATGGCTTCCCTGATCTTTCCACAAAATACAACAAATTGTCCACTTTGACTTGACAATATTTCCCGCTAGATATTCCTTAAATTTCTTGCTTCTTCTACTCTATTCTCTGGCACTGTTCTTCTAGTTCAGACTTCATCATTTCTAGCTAAACTGATCTATCACTTTGTGACTCCAGACTTATCCACTGCAAACATCCAGAGTGACAGCTCGGACAGCCACGTCTGATCATATCCTTCCCCTGCAGAGAATATCCCCAAGTCAGGATGACCGCCAAGTGCCTAAGGAGGGCATTCACTGCCACCGTGTTCTAGTCCCTGCCTACTTCTCCAGATTCAGCCCTTCCCACTCTCTGGTTTGAACTGCACCCTGTGCAAGCCTGTTTCCTCTGCTTCTATGTCTTTTATGTCACTCTTTGGTTTGTAAGGCTTTTCTCCCCTCTCCTGCTCTACCATACTTGATAATAAAAACAATAGCATGTCTTCCATCAATGACTGACTGCATAAAGAAAACGTCCTACTTCTATATCATGGAATAGTATACAGCAATATAAAGTAATGAGTTCATGTCCTTTGAATGGACATGGATGGAGCTGGAAGCCATTATCCTCAGCAAACTAACACAGGAACAGAAAAACACACTCTGCATTTTCTCACTTATAAATGGGAGCTGAACAATGAGAAGACATAGACAGTTGAGGGGAACAACACACACTTGGGCCTGTCAGGGGGTGGAGTGTCAGGAGTGAGAACATTAGGCAAACTAGCATACGCTGGGCTTTATACCTAGGTGATGGGATGACAGGTGCAGCAAACCACCATGGCACACATTTACCTATGTAACAAACCTGCACATGCTGCACATGTACCCTGGTACTTAAAAGAAATATAAAAATTAAAAAACAACCAAACAAGCAAAAACTCAATAGCAGCTTGTTTTTATAGGTTGCTTACCAAACTCCAGGTACTGTTCTAATCATTTCATTTAATCCACAGTCTTGACAGGCATGGACCATTACTATCACCATTTAAACAGAGAAGTAAAGTAATTTGCCATGGTCGTTGAATTAGTAAGTTTTATATTCTTGGACTCAAAGCTAGCATTCCATCACCATGCCATATTCACTGTGTTTGCCCTAGTTAAATTCAACTATCTCTTCAGACACAGAGTCACTGTCTCCAGAACACTCTCCCCACTCTCCCGACTGGGTTATGTGTTCCTCCTCTTTGCTCATGTGAATCTTTCTATAAATGTATCTGTCACATCGAATTGTAAAGAACCATTCCTGTATCTCTCCACCCTGCTAGATTGTCAGTGGCCATGGCTGATTTGTTTTTATATCCCAGTGTCTGTTATCCCATAAATGTAAGTTGAATGTGAATGTAAATAAATATCTTACACTATAGCAAAATATCAGAGGCTTACAAGGCACTACAGAACATATTTATATGTAATTCTCACTATGTTTTATACAAATACCCCCATCATCACATAAACCCAGAGAGCTTAGGTCACTATTTGTTGAGTGAATGAAAATGTCCATGATGAAATGTTAAGGGAAACCACAATCTTTGTAGTAAATATTCAGACTGTTCTAAAAATAGAGTATCAAATTAAATCAAGATAGACCAGTGCTTCTGGGTTAGACACATCATGAGTACAAATTAAATATTTGGAAGATGTATTAACTGACCTATGCAAATGGACAGAGTTCAACTGTTCTGCTTCAAATATAAATATGTAAGTCTATGGGAAATGAGATTTGATAACTGTAGTTTAAGGGAAAAAATTCATCTTGATCCACTATCTTACTTAGCATAAACAGCATAATTCAACAGTGAGTTAATGACAGAATTGATTACTTTCTGATTTAATCAAGCTTGTAATGCAGTCAAACAATTCAATATATACATCAGCCTCTAAAAAATTAAACTATTCTAACATACAAAATACTGAAAAGGACAGTTTGAACAAATAATTCACAGTATATTGACTGTATTTAGGATGTACCTATTATAATCATTTCACTTCCATTATTATTTTGTCTTTTTTTGAATGGATAATACATGCAGATGATATGCCATCAAAAATTATGAATGCACATATAGGGAAAGTAAGACTCCTTTCCCACTTGTTTGTTTCCTGTTCTCTTCCCTATAGACTAGCACTATTACCCATTTTGTGTGAATTCTTCCAGATATAGTCCTAACCTCTACCAATGCACAAAAAATTACAAAATCAAGCTATAATACTGAATTCAGTTTTCTATCATTGAATATTTGGAGTGTTTTAAGTCCTGCAAACAATTTTTCAATGACTGTTCTTCTATGTATGTCTTTGTTTATACCTATTAAATTCTAGAGTACCTGAAGACAAAAATACCTAGCAGTAAATCTGCTCAATTAAAACGTAGCTACGTTTTACATTTTGATGTGTGTTATCAAATTTGTAACCAAGCTGACCTTTGAAAATGTTTTGCAATTTAGACTGTCACAACAAGAGAGTTTTTTCTCTATGTCCTTATTAATAAATGAAAAGTGGTGTCTCAATGTAATTTATATGCATGTGTGCGAGTGTGTATGTGTATCTATATATAATTAGAGCTTAGTACCTTTTCAAACACTTAAAAGGCAAATTTTAGTTTATTATTTGTCTGTAAGCTTTGTTTATCTGATGCCTATTTTTTCCTGTTGGTTTGTTTTCTGATACAAAAAAAAGTTCTTTATATAGTAAAAATGAATAGTAGTCACACTTAAGATACTTGTTGGAAGTATCTTTTTCTAGTTAGTTGTATTGTCTTTTGACACTGTTTATGTTTTTTCCTATGCAAAATGCTTATGTCATTGAACTTATAAATTCTTGGCATGGTTTCTATGATTTGACCTACACTAAGTCTGTATCTTCAAAAAAAATGCTTCCATGTTTTCCTCAAGCACATTCATGTTTTTATTATTTCCATTTATACATTTTATGTTTTATCCAGTTTTCTCCATGGGATCTATCAAATAACCTATCCTTTCTTCCTTGATATAAATTCCATTTTTGATACATAATGAATTCCCTACATAATTTAGGTCTATTTCTGAACTCTATTCTGTTCCAATACTGCATTTGCTATTTAATTTGCTTGATAATATCTATTGTATGATTTAGAGAATATATTCTCACCTCTTTCTACTTCATTTTTGGAGATACTGGCTATAACTAGTTTTCCATATGGTCTTTAGAACCTAAATCCCTAATTCCAGAGATAAAATTATCCTTTCAATATTTTATTGGAATTGAATTAAATTCATAGGATAATTTAGGATGAACCGAATCTTCATTGTATAGAATCTGCCTATCCCAGATCGATATAATTTTCCTTCAATTCAAGCATTTTTTAGGTGTCTTAATAACCTTCTACCATTTCTTTAATAAATATGTCTACAAATATTTTTAGTTTATTCATAGGTACTCTATGTTTCTATCTCTATTTAAAATGAAGTCTCTTCTGTCACTTGAAAATTTAGTTTTTTGTCTATAGAAAGGCTATTAATTTTTGTTGTTTTGTTCCCAGTAATATCACTACATACACTTATTTGTTATAAGATGACAAGATAATTTTCTTGCATTTTTCAAGCATGTCATATCTTTTGCAAATAATGATAGCATTATTACCCTCTTTCCCATTTTTATGCCACATTTTTATTTGTGATAGTGGACATCATTGCCTTCCTTCCTAACTTCAATGAAAAGTTATAATACTGTATTTCTATTTATTCTGATGTTATATTTTATACTTTTTTCCCTTTTATTGCTTCATTTTTTTCCTGCGTTCTGTATATTTCTTTGCTTTTTGTGTGTGGGTTAGGCATCTTACTACCATTCTGGAAACTTTTATTTTTCTGTTTTGGGTCATTTTAGTATATTATTTTATATCTATAACATGGTTTAGTGTATTTATCTCCTATTTTATAGACATTAGAATAATGATGGATTGATACATCTCCAATTTCTTTTCTCCAACATGGCTTAGTAGATACTACTATTAGTCCTACTTGTACTTACTACATACTTAAAATATATCCAAACCTAAATTGTTTGGACTATCAGTTATAAGTGAGACTTTTAGATTTCTGATTATAAAAGATGAAATAATCAATAGTCTTACACAACTGCCTAATTTCTTGCCAACTTTTATAGGCAAGGACACACAAAGAGTTAACATAAAGGGATGGAGGAGGATCTACTCACGTAATGGAGAGCAAAAAAAAAAAAAAAAAAAAAAAAAAGCGTTTGAACACAGACTTGGAACAAGCACATTTAATAAATATTTACAGAACTTACCTCCCCATATCCACAAAACATTTATTTTTTTTTTCAATATTATACCTATTCTAAAAGTGATCACATAATAGGAAATAAATCACTTTAGTAATTGCATAAGCATTTCACAGATTTAAATGAAATCCTGAGCAATAGAGCAAGATTCTCGCTCTCTCTCCCCTTCTCTTTTTTCTTTTATTCTTCTTCTTAAAAAATACATACATATATATATATATATATATTTACACAGATGCAGTCATGTGTCACTTAATGATAGGGACACATTCTGAGAAATGCAGTTAGGTGATGTTGTCATTGTGCAAACATCATAGAGCCTGCTTATACAGACCTAGATGACATCATTTATTATACACTTAGGCTGTATGAGATAGGCTATTGCTCCCAGGTTGCAAACTCTTGTATAGCATGCTACTGTATGAAATGCTGTAGTCAATTGTAACACAATGACAAGGATTTGTGTATCTAAACATATATAAATGTAGAAATGGTCCAGTAAAAACACAGTATAATACAGTACGTTATGGGACCATTGTTGTACATGTGGTCCGTAGATGACAAAAACACGATGATGCTGTGCATGCCTGTATTGTGCCTCCTTTTCAAATCTGTCCACTTTGAGTTAGGTGAGCCCTTCCTGGGCCAGCTATTTTCTGGGCTTTATGATGGAGAGGACAGAGCTATAAAATGTCTGTTTCAATGTGGAGTTCTTCACGACACAGGGGGTGTATGTGTGTAGGAGGCATTGATTTAGCTTTCTGTTTATCCCTAACTTTTAGAGATTTATGGCTGTAGATCATCTAACAATTCTGTATCTTTCTTTTAGACCTTGACTCACAGACTCCTTACTCCTGATAAAAATGTCACTTGTCACCTAATTCAATTCTCTGTACTCCCAAGTCCCTGGAGTTCTGTGGTACCAAAGCAGGAAGGTCTGTACTAGCTGTGTAACTAATCTTTTTAACAGGCAAGGCATGGCCCCTTGGCATGCTTCTGAGCTCTGGGGCTTGGTCTGTGCCAGGTTCTGCTGCCCTTGGCTTGCAGTGTTTCTCTTTAGCGCCTTCCTGCATACCAGGCAGATCCTTTCTTCAGGTAGTACCCCTTCATCATCATTTGTGATTTTTGTGATTGAGGATTGTATGTGTATGTTTGTTTTTTAGTCTCTGTTTTCTGATCAGTTGTAGGTAGATAACGACAGTGGCATCTGCAGTCTGCCATTGCATACCTGATTGTATTGATGCTTCTAGCCAATGTCCAGCACATTTTATGCAAACTTTCTCTAAGCCTTCTACCACTTTAGCTGCTGGTAGTACAGCATCATCAAGAATCAAAAACAACAATAAAAACCACAACAGGCAAAACAGACCCATATCTTTGTCCCCATGAACTATGAATAAATAATTAACATAAATAAGGTAGTAATTTAATTACACCTTGCCCTCTGCCCTTCAAGTGTTTAACTTGGCCTGCATAAAACACAATTTCAGTTAAAAAAAATATTGCAAACCAAGGTTAGGCCCCAAATCTACTGTAATTACCTCTGAGTTAAAAGGCCAGCCAGAATTCAGATTGTCTGTTGAACTCCCCGGCTGGAAATTCCCTTCACCAGCTTCACTAAGTATTGCTGTTTTCCTTCTTCAGGGGTTATGTGTGACACAAGCACTGGGAATGAGAGTAAATGGCCCTGGTAATTCATCTTTAATAATCTCTTGCTGCCTTTCTCCCTTTACAAAACACTCAGTGATTTTTGTTTGCCTATTGCTTTTGTTTATGAGAGCAATACTGCAGTGATGACTTAAAATTAAATCCTTTTCTACTGAAATTTGAAGAAAAATTAGAATTTATGATGGAGAATTATGTCATAGGAAGTATATGCTAGAGAGTAGAAGAAAGGAAATTTTCTTCCAATCAATGGCCTGAAACTCAAAATGGTATATAAATCTACTTTGTGTAATTAAAACCCTTTTCTTATCAATTCTCATCATCATCATGGAAGGTTAATAAGATGATGACACTATTTTCAAATTTGTTTTACATTTTTTTTTATTTTTAAATACTGTATTATTATGCTTGAGTGGACATTATTATGCTTGACTGTGACTGGACATCAAACTACATGCTGTATAAGCAGTGTTTCATCCACCCTTGCAATGAAAATAACTGGCCTCATTTTATTATTTTTTCTTTTTTTTCCTTTTTTAGTTGACACATCACTGCACAGATTTACGGGGTACACAGTGATATTTTGATATTTGTATACAATGTATCATGATCAAATCAATGTAGCCTCATTTTAGAGATAAGAAAATCAAGGCTTAGAAGAAATAAAGAGATCCTTCAAAATTATCCAGTTACTGGCCAGGCGCAG
This sequence comes from Plecturocebus donacophilus, assembly GCA_004027715.1. Taxonomy (NCBI): domain Eukaryota; kingdom Metazoa; phylum Chordata; class Mammalia; order Primates; family Pitheciidae; genus Plecturocebus; species Plecturocebus donacophilus. The sequence continues at coordinate 84,349 of PVKP010001330.1, read as the reverse complement.
TGACTCATGCCTGTAATCCCAGCACTTTGAGAGGCCCAGGCAGGCAAATCACAGGTCAGGAGATTGAGACCATCATGGCCAATATGGGGAAACCCCGTCTCCACTAAAAATACAAAAATTAGCCGGGCATGGTGGTACGCACATGTAATCCCAGCTACTCGGGAGGCTGAAGAAGGAGAATCGCTTGAACCTGGGAGGCAGAGGTTACAGTGAGCTGAGATCACAGCACTGCACTCCAACTTGGGTGACAGAGTTAGGCTCTATTTCAAAAAAAAAAAAAAAAAATTATCCTGCAGTTCAAATCAAGGTCTGATAAATACCCAATCCAACATCTCCAGCCATCATATTGTGCCATCTTGGTTCTAGTTCCAGAGGTTCCCCAGAAGCTTGGAAGAAATGCAAATACTTTGATCCCACTTTAGGATTTCAGACTCAGTAGGCTGGGATGGAGCCCAGGAATTTGGTGTGCTCTAGATGATTCTTTTCTATACCAAGTTTCAGAACCATTATTTTAGAAAAAAGAAAACTCTTTATTAAAATGAAAATTATAACTTAAAAAAGTTTTGTTTCCCCTTCTAAGTTTATGCTATTAAAATATGAAACAACAGAAAATCAGAAATAAATTTAAAAAATGAATTCCTTTAATCCTACCATCCAAAAATAACTTTTTATATTTTCATGTTTTTCTTTTTTTAATGTATTATGTATATAATTTATTTTTGGTTTGTTTTCTCCTTCATGTCATCTGCAATAGTGTTCTACATCAAATGTTGTATCATGATTTTTATACTTAGTGTTCTGTAATAAACAATTTTAATATGATTATATAGGTCTTTATAAAGCTCACATTTGTCAAGATACTATAGTTGCAAGAAAACATGAATCCAACTTATACTGGTTTTTACAAAAATGAGAATGTATTTGTTAATATGATACACTAGGGAAAGAACACAGCATAGCTGGGTCCATAGACAAAACACCTCTTTCGATTTCTGTCTCTGTCTTGTTGTTTCTGGCCCATCACTGTTCTTTCTCTCACTCTCTCTCTCTCTCTCTCTCTCTCTCTCTCTGTCTCTCTCTGTCTCTCTCTGTCTCTCTCTGTCTCTCTCTGTCTCTCTCTGTCTCTCTCTGTCTCTCTCTCTCTTCTGCTTCTGGTTCTCTTTTGGATTTAGCCTCTCAGCCTGTCAGTTCTCATGATTCCCATGTGGCTATAACCATAGGTTCCCATCTAAAGAGCAAGGCAGAAATTACACAGAACAGAAATAAATTTACTGTGCTTATTTCAGAATGAAAAACTCTTTGGATCTTTGTCATGGATTGTGTGGTCATCCGTTGGTCCAACTGGCATAGTCAACGAGGGTGAAGTTTCATGACTGATATGACAGGGGCCCACTATTGAAGCCAGGAGATTACTACAGTTGTCACCTCCCATAACCACCGGACTTGAGGAGAACCTACTGTTTAATTTTTTTTTTCACATAAGAAAAAAAAAAAAAAAACAAAAAAAACCACAATTATATGTATTTTTTCAGAAGTAAAATCACTAAGCCAAAGTGATGACAAAGTTAAAAAATCTGATGTGTCTTTCCTAATTGTTTGTAAAAAATATTCTGCCCATGTACACTGCTATAAACACTGAAGGCACTGTTTTTCCCATACAACTGTCATCACTGACTTCTTTTATGATAGCTTAAAATAAATCATCTGGGTATATATACTGTAAAAGTAAATCGTAGTAATTACAGCAAAGATGATGTCTAGAAGACTATGTGGTTTAGTTATTAGGTCACTCTCGTGTATTCTACCTGAGGATGTTTAGATACATGAATTTTTTCCTAAAATGTTATGGGATACTAGTTATTTATTAGTTACACTGTGACATCTGGCTTAAGTAAAATTCAACTGCATTATAGAAAATTATTGTTTCTAAATTTAAAGTAAAATTGCAGCATGTCTCCTAGTGTGTATTCTGGTACAGTATGCTTTTATGTGGAATAATTTAAGTGACAGTGTATAGCATAGGTGAATAGATTATACATAGCACAAACAAGGAAGTGTGATTGCTCAGAAAAAGAGAGAAGAAAAAGATAAAAGGACAATACATTCAAATAAATTAAAAATATCAGCAGGTACTCATGCTGTCAAAAGCAAACGAGAAAATATAATTTTCCTATTGTGATACTGAATTTGTTAGAAGCCGGTGTGTTACCTAGCTCAAAACTAGTGCTTATAGGAAATAATACAATGGAAATAAATAATACTTAAATCAAAATCTGTGTTCTAATAAGCAATAAAATGAATTAGGGCTGTCAGAAATCTTGAGAATGTAGGAAGTACAAGGTGGACACTATAAAATTTGTGGTCATCAAATAAGTGACTTCAGCAATATAGGGAAACAGCAGTAATCAGACAAAAGTGTCAGTTTCAAAAAGGCTTTCAATCTCCAAATATTAGCAATGCCAAAAATAAATAAATAACAAATACAGTAAACTGAAATAAGTCAAAGCTATAAAAAGTTTCCATGATATTACACAAAAGGGGGAAGCAGTGTTAATTGGAACTCATACATAAATTTTTAATAATATTCACACACACACATATTGCAATCAAATTAAATGAGTTTTACACCCAGGACTTTTTGCCAAAATTTAAGTTGGCAAATCATAGATTGTAAGAAGAAATTATAAGTTATATAATAAAGGTGTTATTAAATTATAACCTTTTATATTTTAAAACAAAATGTATTTCTGTTTGAAATACATTCACAAATGGAGCCATCTTAAAACTAAGAAAAGAAACATGGGTAACTATCAACTAGTAGGAAATGAAATGTCAAAATTAGTAGGGACAGTGTGAGCACATACTATATCATTTATTCAGAGGAGCTTTAAACTTCTATGAGTGCTGTCTTTTTAAACTATCAAAAGCCAAAACAAAATCATTAATTGAATATTGTTATATTTCAACATACAATGAAGATACAATTATCCCAGGTATATTAATAAAGAATTTAATGTTCAGCGACTTGTCCTTAGCTGCATAGCTAATAAAAATTACAACGTGAGTTTAATTCTGAGACTTATTCTAGGTATCACAATACATGATCTTTGTGCGTTAGGTTGATTATTAAAAGAAACAATTTGATACTGCTGGAAAAATCAAATCTATAAATGGATTTCAAAATCTAAAAGTATTTAATAGGGAAATAAGCTTTCAATACGAATACACACACAAACACTTCAGTGCTGCTAATTTCTAAAACATTTGGAATAGACAGTTATGTAAAATTTGCATAAAGGTCATACTAGACCACATTACTCAGTAAAAACAGTTAACTTGAGTAATGACTGCAGGAGTCCCATATAATGCTCTGGCTACAGCCTCTGCTACTCAAGCTGCAAAGAGGCTAGCTGATGTTTGGAGCCTGGCTACCTCCAGCAACAAAAGGGGGAGGAGAAGGGGGAGAAAAAGAAGAGAAGGAGAATGAGGAGAAAGAAGAAGAGGAAGAAAGAAAAAGAAAAAACAAAGCTCATACTAGACACTTAAAGTAGTAAATTATATACTAATGCTCAATAAAATATTAAAATTATATCCACAAAATTTAGGACAAAGTAAAAAGGTTAAAACAATACTAACTTAAAAACAGTATATGCAAACATTTCTTGATCAAAGAAATATTTCTGACCTTGTAGAATCTCTTAATCTGTATAAAATTAAAACATCTTATTTGTAATAAATTCTATAAAATGGAATATTACTATAATTTAAAATTAAACACTTCTGAAATTTAAAAGTACATTACTAATAAGGTTGAGACTTAGAAATCTCTGCCTATAAATTGTCAATATGATGGGACATTTTATATTCTAGTAGTTTTTACTTTGTACACTATGGTCCTCTTTGAATTGTTACCACCAAACTCAAGGTATCAAACAAATGAGCACCAGCTACTCATATTTATTTTGTCATTATTAGGTCAAATATAACATAAATTTTAAAATATATTGACTCCCTTGTCCCAGTGATGGGAAAAGAAAAGAAGTGCGTTGTTCTAGTAGACCTTTGGACAGATTGCTTTTTAAGACTAAAGTTTCCCCGTCATGCTTTTTTCTATTATCCTAAAACATTGTATTCCTCAACCATGTCAAAGTGGTTTCGGTAGAGTGGGGAAGGCCAAAATTGTCTGGAGAGGATTAAGAAGCAAAGGAGGGGTGATGTGAAGACATAGAGAAAGCAGGTACAGACACTTTCAAAAACTTTATCGTAAACCTAAGAATGAAATAAGGTATTAGTTAAAAGGGGTTGTGGGGCCTAGCATGGAATTTAATTTTAAATATGCAAACCGTTTTTCATGTTGATTAGATTAAAAGGTATCATTGGTTGTATAAGAATGAGATACCAGGAAAGTCCAAGAATAGGCAAAATAGAATAACAGTACTGTTTTTAATGTTGCCATTATCTAGGTGCAAGGAAAAATCCATTATCATTACAGGACAGGAGGCAGGTGCCCTGGGACATCTGGTGAAGGGACAACGAGGCAGAAGTGGAGGAAGTGAGGTAGAAGATGGTGTAAGGTAAGATGCCTATTTCTCTACTTCAGTGAAAGAAGGACAAGAGAGAAGATATAAGTCTGTCATCTCCGCAATCAGGAAACCATCAGAAAAACGTAAGAAGCCAGCTAACAACCCAGTTGAGGTCTGAGGGTATAAATTGAAGTGGCATCAGCCAGCCACATTGGCTCCTCACCTGTAGATACAGAATAGGTAGATATGTAGCTGCAGTGAGGGTTGGTATCTTGCTGGCCAAACTCAACAGAGGCAGGGGCAAAGGAGTGGCAGGTACATGCAAACAAATGCTTATTCTGATGGGCCTTGAAGTCTGTGCTGGATCAGGAGGGAAGAACCTGTGAGGGCTGACTGTGGAAGCCTCTGATAACATGCTCTGTAGGGCAGATTTCTGTCACCAGGAGTGGGAGCAAGTGTGGAATTACACTTCCTTAACCGAAAAAAGGGGGAAGAACGGGAAACATAGTTTTGCTGCAGTGAGAAGGAAGAAGAAAACCCATCTACTTCCAGGTCTTATGCTGTGAAAGAAGGAGGAAAAACAGCCTCCACTGAGAAGGGCTACAGAGAAGGTGGCTGGGCCCAATGGATGGCAGGCTTCAGGTAGAGTAAGAGAGGCTAACGAACAGGAGACTTTGCCAGTGATGGACACTGCGCCTCCAGTGCAGGTGCAGTGGAGCCACTGGAGGGCCCCCAGAGGGGCGGGAGATTGGATCTAAAAAACAATGTTAACAGCTTACAATACATAACATCGCTGAGGGAAGCTGCATCAACAATTGTGCATACTTTTCTTCATGTCAATTTCACTTGATACACATACAATTAAGAATAATCCTTTCAAGATATAGCTGAATTTAAGCACAATTATTGGCATAAAAGAGGTTTTTAATACTCATTTTTAGACTGTATTCTAGCCTGGGCAATAAAACAAGAATCCCACTCTCTCTCCCTTTCTCTTCCTCTTTCTCTTCCTCTTTCTTTCTCTCTTTCATTCTTTCATTTTTTTTTTCTTTTGCTGTTTCTTTCTTTCTCCTTTTCTCTTTTTCTAAAAAAAAAAAAAAAAAAAGATAGCTGAAAACTCTAGGTCCACAGATGATGCCACTTTACTATTTAAGTAATGTGGTCAAGGTACAAAGAAGAACCTGCCTGTGGCAGGTGCCTTAAATGGACCAAAAATTTCATGTTGCTACTACCCATCTGTAGCCTATACAATGACTATTTAAAAGTCCCAGATTCCTCTTCTCTCTGACACAGATGATTGGTCAACGCAACATGATTCTCTCTAGGGAAAGGCAAGTTCAGATCTGATTGGATGTGTGAAAAAAAATAAAATAAACCCAGAGATCTCACAGGAAGATGAAACCAGTATTATTTTAAACAGAAAGCAAATGTAGAACACAAAGAATCTTTGGTGGTCACAGCCTTTTGTTTTCTACCTTTTGTCTTTGTTGTTGACCAAGAATTAAGTTTATTCCAGTGAAAAGAGTCACCTTTAATTTTGGCAAAATGTCTTCTCATTAAAAAAAGAAGAAAATATGTTAACCAAAATTGTATAAAAAGTAAATAATATTTCCCCCTAATTCCACCTACTGTTGTACACCCCTACTGTCATTATGGGGTAAATTTTTTCTCTTTTTTTCTCTGCATAAAAATATATGAAACCACCTTTGCAAAAATTATACAAGTACAAACACTGTGGCAGTTGTAGACATCTGATCCAGACAACCCCCTCCTTGCCTTTGGCTTTCAAACTGCCTTAATTATTCCTGGACTTAGGCCAGGCTAACTTTGGAAGACATTTAGGCTGTAGGCTAAATGAGAATAGCTCTTTCCCTCAAATCAACCATCTTTGCCTTTATAAAACTAGTGAGAGGCCACCAGGGTAGGAGGAGGAGAGGAGCCTGAATTTTGCCAAGATGTGTAGACTGGTCACAAGATAAGCAACTTCCTCAGTTATGCCTGCAGATAACATCATTATAGTAGACTGGCCTTTTGAGATATCTTTTCCGGGTTTTTGCATGTCTGAGACCCGTGGATCCACTTAGACCCACCAACCGATGGCTTCACGGCTCCTCTAACTTCACCCAGAAGCAACTCAGCATAAACGAACAGCTTAGACCCCATATCATTTGATTTCCATTCCAACCAGTCAGTAGCAAGCACCCATTTCACGGATACCCTACCCCTAACCCCAAACTGCCTTTGAAAAGCCCCTACCCTACAAGCCTTCAATGAGATTGATTTGAATAATAACTTACCAAGAACCAGCTCTGTCGGGAGACCCCCACCCAGGCGGTGCTGAAGGTATTTGAGAGGCAGACACCCAGATACCACAACAGAGTGGCTCTACCCTAGGGACCTGAGAGCCTGCGGGGCTGACAGCTCTCCAGACCGAAGACCTCCAGCAGGCTTCCATCCACGTATTTATTTGCTGTTAGACAGGTGATTCTCAATAACACACACGTGTTCTATATTTACGTATAACTTAAAAGTACATCAAGTAGGCAGCTGTTACCCACCTACCACTAATTACAAACTAAAAGTATCCTCCATAAGGGAGCCATGGGGGCAGGGTAAACTCAATGTTCTCAGCAATAACTGTCTCCCACATGGGATGGCTGGCCTCATGTCAATGAAACTCTTTCTTTACTGTAATGCCATGGTCTTTATTTGTGCAGTGGGCAGGAATAATCTGTTGAGAAGTTACATATATATATATATCTATGTATACAGATATATATATAGAGAGAGAGATGTGTGTGTATATATATCTACATATAGATATATAGATATATATACGCAGAGAGAGAGAGAGAAAGAGAGAGAGGAGAGAGAGAGTTTGAGGTCAAAAAGGAAAAGGTCTACTGTGAATATGATGTTTTTTTCCTCAAGCTTACCTCCTTTTAAAATTTGCCACTGTTTTAAAGCAGGTGACTCTTATGTCTCCTTATGTTAGTTAAAAACAGTGCCTTCACTGGCAATTATTTCCACAAGGGCCTTCAAAACATGCCTACAAATATATCTATTAAATATAAATATATATCTATGTATTTAAGTTGGTATCATAAATGTAGTTAACAATTTGTTTTTTTGAGATTGAGTCTTGCTCTGTCACCGAGGCTGGAGTGCAGTGGTGTGATCTTGGCTCACTGAAATCTTTGCCTCCTGGGTTCAAGTGATTCTCCTGCCTCAGCCTCCCGAGTAGCTGGGACTACAGGTGCAGGCTGCCATGCCTGGCTAATTTTTGTATTTTTAGAGACCGGGTTTCAACATGTTAGCCAGACTGGTCTTGAGCTCCTGAACACAAGTGATCTACCTGCCTCAGCTTCCCAAAGTGCTGGGATTACAGGCATGAGCCATGGTGCCCAGCCTAAAAATTTTTAATAGTTTTACCTTTTTTTTCAGTTGTATATTTTTACTTATTTTGTGTACCTTTTTTCAGATTATTACCTATCATCAAATTCATAATTTTTAAGGACTGCAGAGCTTACTATGGGAAATCCATATTTTATCAGTTTGCTGTCATCAGATATCACTGTTTCTAATATATTTGCTGTATAAGTAGGACCCCAATAAATCTGCTTTCAAATACATCTTTTGGTGTTTCTCTAATTATTCCCTTAGGTTAAATTCTTAGAGACAGAGTTTTGAGGTCAAAAAAGGAAAGGCTTGCTGTGAATATGATGTTTTTTCCTCAAGTTTATCTCCTTTTAAAGTTTGCCACCGTTTTAAAGCAGGTGAGTCTTCTGTCTCCTTATGTTAGTTAAAAACAGTGCCTTCACTGGCAATTACTTCCACAAGGGCCTTAAAAACATACCTACAAATGTATCTATTAAATCTATAAACAATCTCATTTTAGCAGTTCCCATACTTCAGGGGAACCACTCTTTTGACTCAGAGAAATTTGGAGACCGATATAGAAGATAGTCCTATAAAAAACTGGAAAGAATTAATTGAAACATAAGTTGAGTTTCTAGAACAAGACCCCAGTTGACATCAAAACACTATCTCCTTTGGCACCTGAGATTTATTTTTCCTTTTGACAACAAAGATTTTGCTTTTAGGACACAAATAAGATATTCCAATTTTCTGTTCAAATAACCGTTTACTTGGTATCAGATAAGCTGGGCCCAATTTCAAAAGCAAATTAATGACAAACCTCAATTTGAGGCAAGTCAAAGCTACAAATACATTATGGAGCTCATTTCAGAAAAATGACACGAAATTAAAATGGAATAGGCTTTAAAATTTGAGAACCCTTAGGCACAGTAAATCTTAGTTATTGGGGAAAATGAAACATTCTATGACAAGATCAGGTCTGATAAGATGTAATAAAAACATGAAGCATTATACATAAGGCCAGAAGGATTGATATAAATTGTGAAATGATCAAAAAAAAAAGCATAGTCCTAGTCCCCCAAAGTATGTGGTAGTGACAGGGAAATTAAATAGCAAGTAAAGCTGAATATTAAATGAGGGTGAATGTGCAATACATCATCCCTAAATCTATCTAGGTATTCCTAAAATGCATGTCACATTTTTCCTGGAAATAACTAATGTCAGGACCAAGGTTAAATTTTTCAAAAATGAGAACATGAACACCATGGGACTTCAACAATGGTATTATGTACATACGGTGAGAAGGAGGTGAGGAGTAGGTATGGCTATTTGGCAGCAATAAAATACACTTAAGAAAACAGCAGAAATGTATTCTTGTAAAACATAGTGTGACTTAATTTATGCCTAACCTTGAAATTATGATGGCAAATCCCACAGGTCCTGAAATTGCCAAAAGCTTACTGACATTGCACCATAGAGCAGCATGACATTTATTCCATAGGGCTATGTGACCTCTGATTAATTCACATATCCCTTTAATAAGCAAAGAGCCACCTTTTAAAATGTGTTGAAACATGTTGTTTTGGTAGTACAAAGTTCCTTAGAACAAGGATTAATAGCTTTGCAGTTCCTCATAGTGGGGTTTCAACTTTGTCTTTGCTATTTACCAGTGTATGATCTGGAACAATTTCCAAAGTCTTCTGAGCCTCAGTTTCTTCATCTGGGAAACAGAGATGAATCTTATGAATGTGGACCAAGCTAAAATATGGAAAGTTATAAGCACAATGTCTGTTAATTCAGTAACTTTCAAAGAACTCCACTTCCTTTTCTGCCACTCCTTAACCTCTCCTGGCTGCAGAAATATGAATTGATCTTAATTAATCAGATACTGTCTTTATTTACGGTTAACATCAGTAGTTACAACACAGGATGCAAAAAGGGGAGAAAGTGACTAAAGATAAAAGGATAAGGCATAAAAATAGCTTAATGTTTCCTCTTAGACATTTTACAGCACCTGGCTTTCATCTTATTTCTAATCTTTTCTATTTTTTTTTTTTTTTTTTTTGCCAGAAGGAAGACACCACGAAACTGATACTCAGAATTCATTAGGGCAATAGTCTTGAAGAACAGGCTATTGTCCTTCTAAGACATTAGCTAAATTATTCTTTCTCTTATTTTAACTGATGCAGTCGGACTCATTGTTAAATCTCCTCATTGTATTGAGGAGATCAAGGCTTCCACGTTGCACAGATACAGAAGGCATCATCTACATTGTATGCAGTGGTTTTACAATCTAAATAATATTCAGGGAGACATTTCTGTTCCCCATTAAAGATGGGTGAAATCAAGTAGAAGAAGCAAATGATGCGAGGGAAGTAAAAAGAACAATTTCATCTGCCCGCTAGGGTGGTGCAAAGGAGAGAAGATCAGGGAAGAGAAGCTCATGAAGGAAAAAAACATGACTGTCCAGTTTGGAGAAGCACATTTGATAGTTTATAAAATCACGGAGGAGAGTGTCTCTTATCTTGCCACCCGTTTATTCATCTGGAAGGAGGCTTCCTGGTAGGTTGCACTCACACTCACAGGGGGACAGTCACATAAAAGTAGACGTCAGGCAGAGGTGTACTTTACTGGGTTGCCCTTGGGTCTGATAAGGCAAAGGCATATCCAAAGCAGCTGAATACTTGGCTGGCACATTGTGCAGAGGGGCTTGCCTTAGGGGTTCTGCTCCAAGGGCTACGAGGTAAATGAGATTCCCAGTTAGACAATCAAAAAGCAGGTAGCACCAGCAAGAGCTCAAATAAAGCTGAGAAAGTGTAAAAGTATTACATGGTCTTGACTACACAGACAAAAGATGCTTGGGCATAGTGGCTTAAACTTGTCATCCCAGCACTTTGGGAGGCCAAGGTGGGAGAACTGCTTGAGCCCAGGAATTCAAGACCAGCCTGGGCAACATAGTGAGACCTCGTCTTTAAAAAAAAAAAAGAAGATGCTAACCACAGTCCTAAATGCCAGCAGGGCTAATTGTCCCAAGATGGTCAAAGGACATTACATTGGAGGTCAGGGTAAGGGAAGAATGGCAAGAAGTATAAACACCTACTCCCTTTCTACCCAGATACCATCTTTAGCAGATAAGCAGAGATGTTTGCAGTAGAGCAATCTCTGAGAAAGAGTAGGGAATTATATTTAAATAATATAAACCATTTTTAAAAGTCCTTGACTAGTGTCTCGGTTAAGCTTTATTTTCTTTAACTACCTATCCCCGAGTTCTGTGAATAACCTAAAAAAGGAGTTGTAGGAGGCAAATAGTTATAGGCAATATTTAAAAGCTACATTGTTCCTTCCTATACCTAAGACAAGTGAGATTTATAGGAAACACCATGCTACCTGTAAGGCATGTACAATTTACATTTATATGACTACCAGAGTTTACAAAACATCTCCAAATGTACCTTACTTTTAGAAAGAAATTATCAAGGTACAAAATATAGATGTTGTCAAGAGATCTGGGACTTCATAAAACAAGAGAAACAGGAAGGTTTTTCTCACATGAGGTTAGTTTAACCTTCTTGAAATATCAGAATAAGGACTGAGATCTTGCTCTACTGTATGTGGAAATGTGCCATGCAGCTACAACAATTATATCAGTACAGTTCTGAAGTGAAAATGATGGATCAGTGAAACAGTAGAACTCCAAAATGAACATACATACATAGGTGGATAGATATAAACAGCTGGATATCCAAAGATCATCACATCTATCTATCTATCTATCATCTATCTATCTATCTATCTATCTATCTATCTATCTATCTATCATCTATATACATCTATTTATATCCATGTATGAATATCCTTATGTGAAAAAGTTACAGTTCAAAATTAACAGGTACTGGATGGACCATTCAGTAGAGTGGATAGCTACAATAGGTTACCAATTTGTGGTGAAAAATAATGTTTGATTCCTACCTAACATACCTTCCCTAACATATATGTATTTATTTGACACACATTTATTCCAAATAAATACAGGACCAGAAGGTAGAAAATATATCTTAAAATATTAGATGAGAATATATATTAATTTGGAGAATGTGTACCTCTCCAGGAATAAAATAAAAATCAGAAGTGATAAAGAAATTAAATACTGGAATTGTTTAATGAAAAAAGTTAAATTCTTCTATGGCAAGTAACACAATGAACAACTTAAAGACAGACTACAGAATTATTTATAATTATAAAGGCTCATATACCTGGTCATATAGAATGTTGGCAGGACTATATATTAGTACAACTTGTACTAATATGGGGCAATTTGGTAGTAACTACTAACATTTTGATAGAGGATGCATAAGCTGCACATACACACATTTATACCAAGACATTTTGAGAGAAGCAGGGATATTGGGGAGGAGGTATTTGTGAGAAACTAAGGATTTACATTCAGGAGAGGCTAATATTTTCTAAATGTGTTTGGTTATGTATTGATTTAAACATCTCTTACTAATTGTTAGGTGCCTTTCTAGGATTTTAGCACATGGAAGAAATGTCCTTACCTATGCATACAGAAATGCTTAAGAACAGGAAGTGAAGTATTGTTTATCAGGAAAAACAGCATTCACATATTACTTACAAAAATTGAACCCGATCTCCAAGCTTTACTGTGGAAGGAGTTCATCAAGTTCCTAGATTGAAGAAGGCTAATTGTAAGAAAGACGTATGTAGTATAAACAAGTTTCATTATAAATAAGAGTATAAACATGAATTGGATGTGTACATCTTTGAGTGTCTGTGTGTATGTGTGTGTAAATGTCTGTTTGTGTATATATAAAATCCAGAACAATCTGCACCAATCTTATAAAGTGGTTATGTTTGAGAAATGAAAATGGAAAGGAGAAATTTCTGCTTTAATCCTGACTTCATTTCCTTCATTGTTTTTATTCTTTTAAAAATAATTTACAATGTGAAAGGCCTTGATATTTATTTTAAAAAAATAGTAAATAACTAAACCACCTGTGTACAACAAAGCAGAATGTAATTCTGTATGTTAATTAGAATCACAATTTTAATTAGAAAAAAATAGTGTATATACTCAAAGATGTAGTCTTGATTGGAGGTGGGGTAGGCGTAGTTTTTGGAAAAATTTTCCAAGGTATAAATAGAAACTATAGATAATATAATTTACTTCATTTTTGTGCATTTGCTAAACTCAACAATTAATATTAGCTACTTTTATTATCCAAAAAAAGTTATTAAAATCACAAAAATCTAGGACACCTGTGCATTTTGAAATATCTCATTTTGTATCAAAGACTCTGGAAGTTCTGGATTGATAACCAAGTTTATATTTCAGCATGCAGGTAAGAAGGTGTTCTTCTTAGGTTGATTCGCTGGAAGCAGGCTGAGATTGGGATTTATTATAGAAACTATTCCAGAAGTGCCCCCAGAGGGAACCAGTAAGACACAGGGAAGCAGATAAGAGAAAACTGGAAGAAACTCCACAAGGGTGTGGTTTCAGGTGATGTCTCCCTAGAGTTTTCCTGTCTATTCCTGCAGGGGATCTTGAGACTATAAATTAATCTCAGAGTTGTTCACCTCTATGCAAGGAAGTTGGGCTTTCAAGTATTCTTTGACTAAGAGCCTCTGCTGGAGAAAGAGGCCAAGCTGGGCAGGAAGGAAACCCCTAAGAACTCTTCATCAGGTGGTAAAGGGATTCCAGCTGCCGAGGCAGGCTTCCTAAGTGAAATGCAGGTGCAACATAGAAACAAAAGCAAACACTAGCCAGGAGAAGGATGCAGCCAAGGAGAAAAGGGGACTGGAGGGTATTTAGGCAGAGCATCAACAGAGTCTACTCCAGAAGAGGTTTTATTTCCAAATACATCTTCATTTCTTTAAAATATTGAATTGAACAAATGTCTTTTCCAGTTCTAACACTACAGAAAAAAAAATCAAAAATTACAAGTGAATAAAATTTCAGAGGCAACTGTTGTAATACAGGGAATTTTTTAGGAATTCCCAGAAAAGCATAACAATTTAATAGCCTAAATTTAGTCAGATCAAAATTCAAAGTTCTTAAAATTTTATAGACCTAGATGTTCCTGATCTAAAATCAAAACAGTGATTCAACTCCTGTGTCTATTGTTCTTCAGAATTTATTTCCTTTTTCAATGTTCAGTGTTCTTTTATACACTCTGGGAAATTAAGTAGAGAAAAGGTATACTTTTGTTTTAGAAAGATAATTTCAGTTATTTACTCCTAAATTATTCTAAAGCATCTCTGGACACAAGGAAAATAAGTGCTCTCAGGATGATCTAACCCACAATTTAAACTACAGTGCAAAGGAAACAAGAAAAACAAGATGTATTCAAAGACACAGCTAAAGTACTCAAGAGACCCTATGGGCTGGGGTGTCACACAAACATGACTCCATTTTCCCTTATAGCATTCTTGTATTCTTACATAATTATATTTTGTAACCTTGCACAAGTTACTTAAGCTTTCTTCAGTTCCGCCCTTGGTTTCCTGGTCAAGTTTTAGCACTTGGGAAACACTTGTTCAAAGGCCGGGCATGGTGGCTCATGTTTGTAATCCCAGCACTTTGGGAGGCTGAGGTAGGTGAATCACTTGAGGTCAGGAGCTTGAGACCAGCCTGGCAAAATCCTGTCTCTACCAAAATACAATAATGGTGATGCCTGTAAGCACAGTTACTTGGGAGGCTGAGGCAGGAGAATGGCTTGAACCTGGGAGGCAGAGGTTGCAGTGAACCAAAATTGCACCACTGTACTCTGGTTTGGGTGACAGAGCAAGACTCCATCTTAAAAAACAAACAAACAAACAAAAAATAATAAATAAAAACAAAGAAATACTTGTTCAATATATGGATCCAAGGAGAATGTCAATCTCATTTGGACCTCTGCACTTTAGCTCTTTGGTTCCCTACATCTAGAGTATCTAGAATATACTCATCTTTTTCTATAGCCATCTATATTATTTTTCTATTTTTACATAATAAATTACAACACACGTAGTGGCTTACAACAACACACATTTATCATCTCACAGTTTTCGTGGGTCAGAAGTCCAGGCATGGTTTAGCTGAGTCCTTTGATCAAGGTCTCACAAGGCTACAATCACGGTGTCAGCTGGGTGGTGTTTCTTTTTGGAGCTCAGGGTCCTATTCTAAGCTTACATGATGGTTGGCAGAATTCAGTTACTTGCAGCTGCAGAGCTGAGGTTCTGCTTTCTTGCTGGTTGTTAGCTGGGAGCCACTCTCAGCTTCTGCAGGTTCCCGCAGTCCCCTATCATGTGGTCCCTTTGTAGCCCACCTCACAGCATGACAGCTCACTTCTTCAGAGCCAGCAAGGCAGGGTCTCTCATCTCAGCCTAGTCTACCCACAGTCATATATCTATATGTATGTCTATATTTATATCTGTATCTATATGTACACCATATCATCTCTCTATCATTATCTACTATATCTATATATAACCTGTACCTCAAGGGAGTGACATTCCATTTTTTCCATATTCTGTGGGTTAGAAGCAAGTCTCAGGTCTGTTCATATTCAAAGAAGAGGAATCATCAACAAGTATGACTCAACTGGGACTCCCCTTATGGTATATTTGCCACACTATACAAGTCCTGTTAACTTCAAAGTCAAGCTCAAGTCACAACCTTCTCCTTTGATCTCCTAGCACCAGATACTAGACAGGACAGAACTAAGAATTTATCTAGGGTGGTATTTTTTTAAAATAATTTGTCATGTCCTGTAACACACACACACATAGGTTCAGGACTAAATGCTTAATGCTTGTGGTTTGAGATCCCCTGAGCCTGGGATCTCGCAGCTATCTGCAATCTTTATCTGTCTTTTGGCATACTATCCAAATCCTCAACAAATTATGCTAAATTTTCTGCACAAACACTTAGAATCCTCACTTGTTCCTCATTTATGGGTCTTCACTCTATTTCAAACTTCAAATATATCTCATGTCTGAAAGAAAAAAAAATTGGCTGTGCTTCATGCTTCTCGTCTTTGCTAACTCCAGGAACCCCTACACATGTTACTCTCTGAAACTGTCACCACAGTGATTATGCGATCCCCACGACACAGGCCAGATGTCTACCTTACTTGAAGCTCTTAACAGCACTTACATATCTTATCTTTCAACCAGTACATAAAGACTAAGAATAATTTGTATATTAGTTTTTGTTTAAGTAGCAAATTTAAAAATTAAAATAACATATCCAAAAATGGAAATAAAACAGATAAAATGCCAAGTACAAATTAAATAAGGCAAGCTATTTATGATGAGGTAAAGAGAGTACATAAAACTTTATGTTTAAGATGTAAAAACAATACTAGTTTGAAACTACTTTGTCTTATTTTTAGTTTTTCTCAAATTTAATATATGTAAGAAAATTCATAATTTTGTAGGTAAGAGTGTGGAGCACAAAACTATGCAACAAATGGGTATTACCTATCCTCAGCTGTGATGGTTTTCAAGGCTGCCTGTGGAGTCTGACACAACTGTGAAAGAAAAATAAATCTTGGAGCCCCAGAATCACTCAGCCAAACGGAAAAGTCAAGCTGGGAACAGCTTAGAGCAAACTAGCCTCCTATTTTGTTCAGAGTCACCCGACTCTGCTCACTCCGATTGCCTTCTTTGGAGAGGCTAGTTAGAAACTCAAAAGAATGCAACCATTTGTCTCATATCTACCTATAACCTGAAGCCCCTCCTCACTTAAAGTCATCCCACCTTTGCAGATGGAACCAATGTTCATCTTACATATGTTGATTGATATCTCATGTCTCCTGAAATGTATAATGCCAAGCTGTGCTCTGTTCACTTTCAGCATATGTCCTTAGGACCTCCTGAGATTGTGTCACAGGTGCACATTCTCAACCTTGGCAAAATAAACATTCTAAAATAATTGAGACCTGTCTCAGATATTCAGTGTTCACACAACTCTAATAAGTCCTTGACACTAGCAGCTCATCTCAAATATTGATGTTCTGAAGTACCATAATTAAAATAACTGAAAATTAAATTATATACAAGGGTAAAAAAAAAAATCATCACAACAGAACCAGTGATGGCCAAGACCTATGCAATTGGCCACAGTTAATGGGAGCCTATTATTTTCTTCCATCGGCTTCAGGGGCATTAAGCTTTTGTTATAGTTTTTTATATATGCAAAAAATCTACATGTTGTTAACTTCACAGACTTGAAAAATATGTAGTTATTTATTCATTTATTAACCTCACAGCAAGAGGCTATCTTGGTGCATTGATGAATGTTGGGAAGTCAAACAGTGAAGTTTAGGATTCTGGTGATTCTCATTCTCTCTTGGGGACTGGAGTTTATTCAAAGCTAAGAAGGATGAAGAGGTAAAGTGTTAACAAATTAGTATGCCTTGCCCAAATAACTAAACAGGAATAAAATAATTGATTCTCAGCCCTTCCATGGTTTAAGCAATATTTCTTTGTTAGCATCCATTGTTAAGTATTAAAAACTATTAATTTTTTCATAGTGTTTTTGCATACGACTATAGCAGCATTTTTCTTTCTTTTTTTTTTTAATTTTATTTTTTTATTGCATTTTAGCTTTTGGGGTACATGTGAAGAACATACAATATTGTTGCATAGATACACACATGGCAGTGTAATTTGTTGCCTTCCTCCCTTTCACCTATATCTGGCATTTCTCCCCATGCTATCTTCCCCCAATTCCCCACCCCGCCATTCCTCCCCCAACACTGTCCCTCCCCTATTTTCCCCCAACATACCCCAGCGTATAGTGCTCCCCTCCCTGTGTCCATGTGTTCTCATTGTTCAACACCCGCCTATGAGTGAGAACATGCGGTGTTTGATTTTGTGTTCTTGTGTCAGTTTGCTGAGAATGTTGGTTTCCAGGTTCATCCATGTCCCTACAAAGGATGCAAACTCATCGTTTTTGATGGCTGCATAATATTCCATGGTGTATATGTGCCACATTTTCCCTGTCCATTCTATCATCGATGGGCATTTGGGTTGGTTCCAGGTCTTTGCTATTGTAAACTTAAATTGAGACAGAGTCTTGCTCTGTCACCCAGGCTGGAGTGCAGTGGCACAATTTCAGCTCACCTCAACCTGTTTCCTGGTTCAAGCAATTCTCATGCCTCAGCCTCCCTAGTAGCTGGGACTACAGGCACGTGCCACCACACCCAACTAATTTTTATGTTTTTAGTAGAGACAGGGTTTCATCATGTTGGCCAGGCTGGTCTTGAACTCCTGACCTCAGGTGATCCACCTGCCTCGGCCTCCCAAGTGCTGTGATTATAGTCATGAGCCACTACACCTGGCCTATAGCAGCTTTTCTTTTCAATGGTCAAAGAAAAATCATCTTGTAAACATCCTACAAAACTGCAGCCTACTCTTTCCGAACAGTTGAAAACATTCTTTGATCAGGAAATATATATGAGTTCAAAACTGTGGGAACTACTTGTATATTCTAATATATATTTGTGTATTTAATCCATTTTATTTTAAAATAAGAGAAAAGAATTGATACCATGAAAAGAATTGATACTATACTATGGTGTCTTTAAAGATACATTCTTAGACAAATGTTGTCCTTTAATTAAATTTTAACAGCGTTTTAAATAAAGTGGCCAAAATATACATTTCCTTTGACTAGACCATTTACATAGTGTCCAGTTCAATTTCTCTAAGTTCCAATATCCATGCCTCAAAAATAATGAGCAATCACTCTCTCCAACTGAACTGATTTCCATAAACAAACTAGTCAAACATCAAACAAAAGAGAATCGTGGCATCCTTGCACATTACCTTTTACCTACAGATATCATCATGCTTGCCCCAGTCAAGCAGATTTTAGATAAAACAACTCTGTTCATCTTCCTCGTGTCTTGGGGAGCATGTTTTGTACCTTGTGATGCAGCCATTTCCTGGCCTCAGATACAGAGCTGTGGTGAACATATAATAAAAGATGAGCTATCTACAGAGTAGCAGTGTCTAAAAATATGAGGTTGGTTGATCTGATCTTCTGAAGAATTTGAACTCAGAAACACAAAGAAATCATAACAATTAATAGTAAGAAAAGAGCACAAGGAAAAAGAAGGAACAGAAAATACCCTTGACCAAAAAAGGAAATTAAAAAGAATGAAAAGGTATGGGGCAGCCTGATAAGTAGGTAGTGTCAAGGAGATACCGGTAATCCCTTGACAGAATCCACGTGTGTCTTGAGGGATAAAAGCTGGTTTTTGAATTGTTGCAGCTTCTGAAGTTTCCCATAAATAAGAATAATGTTTTTCTTTCTTGAAAATTTCTTGAATATCTCTGTTTCTAACTATGTGACAACAAAGGCAAGAAAAGTGTATTTTGATAGTAATACCCTGGTACGATATTCAAATTGTGAAATAATCAGTACAACATAGGCAGTGATCAACCTGAAAAGATTCTGAATATAAATATCCACTACTTGCATGCCCAGTAGCCTAGCTAAAATATTCCCTACACTAGCACCATGCAATTTATGCAACACTAATTCAGAGGTGGTAACATTACACAGATCAATCTACACTGACCTTTGCCTTTGCTTCTCAGGGCAAAAATAGATGCTCATCAAGTTTGAAGGTAGCAACAGGATTTTAACCGGGATCTCTCTGACTTTATTATTAATTAATTTATTTATTTATTTTTAGAGACAAGGTCTTGCTTCATCACCCAGGTTAGAGTGCAGTGGTGCCATCGTAAGTCATTGCAGCCTTGACCTTCTTGGTTCAAGCAACCATCCCACCTCAGCCTCCTGAGTAGCTGGGACTACAGGTATATGCTGCTGTGCTCAGCTACTTTTAAAATTTTTTTGTAGAGATGAGGTCTCACTTTGTTGCCCAGGCTGGTCTTGAACTCCTTGTCTCAAGCGATCCTCCTGTTTTGGCCTCCCAAAGTACTGGGATTACAGGTGTGAGCCACTGCACCTGGCTCTCTTTGACTTTAAAGCCATATTAATTCTAACTGAAGATTAGATTACACAAACAGAAGTGGCTGACATTTAGTTAATGCTTAATATATACAAGACATTTAATGTAGTCTTCACCAGAACCCTATTTGCTTGGTATTATTATTATAGAGAAAAATAAATGAAAATTTACACAATTTGCTCAAATCACACAACTGGTATAATTTGGAGTCATGTTGTAACAACAGTCTAACTCTTGAGCCACTGTATTTACTATACTGCCCCCTACTCTAAGATCATACTTGCCATGTGGCCTTCAAAATCTGACAGAAAGTAGACAGTGGTGATAATTCTCTAATCATTGTGGTAGACATGAAGTGCTTCCAGGAAAGGCTTTGTTTGTATCATTTGAAAGCTCTTCTCAGATCACATCAATATTAACAGCCAGGTGCACAGTGAACCCAGTGTGGCACTGTTACTTGTTGTAGGCTGGGGCCTCAGTTTTGTGGGACACAATGTTAAAACATAATGTGACACAATGGCTCGGCTAGCTGCCCCGAGCAGTCTCAGAGACTGAGAGTCACTAGTGACTTTAAATTACCACGAACACTGGAATCATTATTCTAGAGAGAGCAATAAGCAGTGCAGAACCCAGAGTGAAGAGACTGTTAGAGGGGACAGCCAACCATAAACAAAATACTGGGCTTCTTTGGCTTCCCCATAATAAAAAACTGCATTTTTCCAGTAAGTTGTTTCTATGCTTTTATGAGTTAATGCAGAGAGTCTCTAAGAGTTAAGACAGATTGTTAGAAGATAAATATCTGTGATAAACCAGACAGTGTCTTCAGTATTGATGTAATAATAGGAATTTACTTGGATCAATCAAATGTGTAACATTGCTCCTGTAAGTAATATTATTTTTGAAGCTTTTAATGAAAAGATCAGAATTGCATATTCCTTTCATTTTAACATGCCATGATCACTGAGCATGTTTACCTGACAAGTATCAGATGGTCTCTCCAGGAATGTGCTGTGTTCCTGGGACAATACAGAAGTAGAAATCTATACCATGTCTGCATCAAGAAGCCTATATTTGATCCACTGTTAATACTCAGAGCTGTTTTCTTAAAGCTCATGAACAGAATTCATTCATTCATGTATTATTTTTACAGTTTGTGAGTCTCTCCTTTGTTCCATAGCTATGCTAGGTACTAAAATATAAAGAAAAGAGAAGTGATAAATCAGTGTAATATGTAGAAGTGCCAATGAAAGATTCAAAATGTCTACAATGACATCTCCACTTTCCTAAGCTGACAAAGATGATAACTTAGCCAAATTAAAGCTATTTTACCAGATACCTTTTAGAAATAAGGATATTTTCCCTCT
Source organism: Plecturocebus donacophilus (assembly GCA_004027715.1). Taxonomy (NCBI): domain Eukaryota; kingdom Metazoa; phylum Chordata; class Mammalia; order Primates; family Pitheciidae; genus Plecturocebus; species Plecturocebus donacophilus. Next base: position 63,097 of record PVKP010001330.1, on the reverse strand, counting down.
CATGGCAAGTACAGTGGTCCAGCCTGGGCAATGCAATGGCTAGACAACATACACTATATGCTCCTTACCTTTAGTGCCATGATTCTCCTATGGGGTTAGTATACTTAGTCTGATTAGGTTTGATGAGGGTAGTACAAACAATGCCACCATTTAACATAGTTAGTGGTTGAACTATTAGTGAAGCTTGGAGTGTATTAAAAGTGGTAAAAAAGGATTAGTCTGTCAACGACTGCATTAATTTGGTTTACAGTATTCATTTGGTCAGGTTAAGTTTGTTTATTGAATACAGGTTCAGTTTGTTTATAGACTAATGTTCTAATCTTCATGCTGGCATAGAAATAATCTCATAATCTTGTTTGTTATTGCTAATTTGACTTCATTTCTCCTTATACTGTTTTAATCAAGCAGGTACCCCTACTGTCTCATTGAATATTCAGCAGGGACTGATAAAATTTTGCATGCACTTCCCTTCACCTGGAATGGCATTCTATTCCTCATTCCTTAATCATAATTCCTCTCTATTGAAGCTTAATTACTTTTTATTTTCTAACAGGACTGTAGGTGTTATCAATCCCATATTGTTTGAAACCTTATTGCATTTGTTGTCTGTAGACTGTCCATTCATAAATATGCTGTTGTATTACTACTTTTTTCCATATACACGTCATAATATAACATTTTCCCTGTATTTGTGTCTTTATTTCATAAGCAATTGGCTTGCAAGTTACCAGAGAGCATGGAGTAAATCCTCTATTTCCCATGTCCCCATTGTGCCTAAGACTGTGTTTCTGTACACACATAAAAAGTAGGAAATCAATAGTTCATACAGCTGATGTGTGAACTCTTCAAAATCTGGAGGAACACTATTGAATTGATCCATTAGCTTTTTCTTCTTTAGGTTGAAAATAAAAATTGTGATGACATTTCTACCTAGTTCATTCTTCCCAAGACTAAACTAAGTCAGAGTTTTCTTACTAATTAGGCAATGATGAGGATCTTAAAAATATTGTAAGAGAAAAATTCCTTAGGAATGGAATATGCTATCAGAATAGCAATAATGATAGTGCTTGAGGAAGAAAGGGAAGAAATTTTAAGGCAGATAATTTTTGTAAATCCGTATCTGTTTTTACTTTGGCCTAGAGGCAAATGTTCTCTACTAATTTAACGTTTGAAAAAATTCATTAGAGTATGTAGACAAAAAAACAGATGAGGAGAAATAAGTAAACGTTAGAGCAAATTTGCCATCTAATATTCATAGGACTTCACTAGAACCATTTTTAACATTTACAAAATGACAGAATGTACTACATTATCTTTATGATTATTTTCTCTTCCGAAATTTTATGGTGAAGTAGGTCCAACTTTTAACTCTTATATAGTTGTCCCTTTGTATCCTTGGGGAATTGGTTCTAGGACCTCCAAAGTTATCAAAATCCAAGGAGGCTCAAGTCCCTGATATAAAATGGATGTAAACCTATATCCAAGGGTTATATGCAAATACTATGCAAAGATTAAACAATCTTTCCTATACACTTTAAATTATCTCTAGATTACTTTTAATACCTAATACCATTTGGGTTTGTCTTCTCACTCAAATCTCATGTTGAAATTTAATACCCAATGCTGGAGGTGGGACTTGGTGGAAGTTGATTAGATCATGGGGATGGATTATTTCCTGGGTGCTGTTCTCATGATAGTAAGTGAGTTTTCATGAGATCTGGTTGTTTGATATCTCTCCCCACTCTCTTCCTCCTGTTCTGGCCATGTAAGGTATGCCTGTTACTCATTCACCTTCCACCATGATTTTAAGTTTCCTGAGACCTGCCCAGTCATACTTCCTGTATAGCCTTCAAAATGGTGAGCCAATTAAACCTCTTTTCTTTATAAACTACCCAGTCTCAGGTATTTCTCTATAGCAGTGTGAGAACAAACTAATACAATACCTATCACAATACAAATGCTTATGTAAATAGCTATATGGGCCATGTGCAGTCCCTCATGCCTGTAATTCCAGTACTCTGGGAGGCCAAGGTGGGCAGATCATGAGGTCAGGAGATCAAGACTATCCTGGCCAACATGGTGAAACCCCATCTCTACTAAAAATACAAAAATTAGCTGGGTGTGGTGGCGTGTGCCTATAATCCCAGCTACTCGGGAGGCTGGGGCAGGAGAATCGCTTGAACCAGGGAGTCGGAGGTTGCAGTGAGCCGAGATCATGCCACTGCACTCCAGACTGGTGACAGAGCAAGACTTCATCTCAAAAAAAAAAAAAAAAAAAAAATATATATATATATATATATATATATAGTTATACTGTATTTTATTTGCATTATTTTTCATTGTTGTAATGTTATTTTTATTGGATTTTTTTTTTCTAATATTTTTTATCCTCAACTGACTGAATCCACAAAGTCAGAACCAATGGATGAAAAGGGCTGGGTATAAATCTATGTCAGTGTGGGACACATCAGCTGAAAATCATATGAGTTTACATTGATCATCTTTTGCAATTTTTTTGTTTTTTTGTAAGTGCATTTAATAGGAAATTGATCCGCTTAACAAAGTTTTAGGTTCACAATACAGCATTGTTAACTATAGGCACAATGTTGTGCAACAGATTGCTAGAATTTATTCATCCCGCATAACTGAAACTACAAACCCATTGAACAGCAACTTCCCACTTCCCCAATCCCAGGGCCGTGGTAATCTTACTTTCTATAGTCTGTTTCTATGAGGTTGACTATTTTAGAAATTTCATGTAACTGAAATCATGCAATATTTATCTTTCTGTGCCTGGCTTATTTCCTTAACAAAATGTCCTTGAGGTTCATGCATGTTGCTGCATATGACAGGATTTCCTTATTTCTAAGGTTGAATAATATTCCATTGTATGTACATACAACATTCTCTTTATTCATTCATCTGTCGATGGTCATTTAGGTTGTTTTTACATTTTGCCTATTGTGAATAATGATTCAATAAAAATGGGGATTGTAGATATCTCTTTGACATCCTGATTTCACTCTCTTTGGTTACGTATCCAAAAGTTGGATTGTTGGATCTTATGGTAATTCTCTACAGTTTTTTGAGGAACCTCCATAGTGTTTTCCATAGTGGCTATAGCATTTTACATTCCTGACAACTGTTGCCAACACTTTTTATCTTTTGTTTTCTAACAATTTTTGATTACCAAAATTCTTTTTTTGTTTTTGTTTTTTGAGACAGAATCTGGCTCTGTTGCCCAGGCTGAAGTGCAGTGGCACGATCTTGGCTTACCACAACCTCTGCCCCCAGGGTTCAAGCGATTCTCTTGCCCACCCTCCCAAGTAGCTGGGATTATAGGTGTGTGTCACCATGCCCAGTTTTTTTGTTTTTTTTTTTTTTGTATTTTTTTTTGTTTTTAGTAGAGATGGGGTTTCACTGTATTAGCCAGGATAGTCTTAATCTTCTGACCTCATGATCCAACCGCCTCGGCCTCCCAAAGTGCTGGGATTACAGGTATGAGCCACTGCACCCAGCCTGATTAGCAAAATTCTTACCTAGTATTTAAAATCTTGAAGAAAAGACCAACCATTTGTCTTCTTTTGGGTCACCTTTCCTTATTTGTGCATAGTGTTTAATAAGTAAAGATAATTTAATTTGACTTGGTTTTCTCAAAATATTTCTTAAAGTAACAATCTCCATAATTTCTTCCACACTCTGGAGTCTAGACTTATGGTTGTTTAGCCCATTCTAAATTCTTGCACTAGCCTGATACTCTGGAAAAAGAAATGGACTACTGAATTAAAATCTTATGGTTCAGTATTAATTTGGTTTTATAGCTGATGTTGAATGGACTTGTCTTCTAGTGGTCAGGATCTAGCGTTCTAACACAGAATATAAATTCTGAAAAATCCCTATTCCAGTAAATGGAGTCATAGCTGTTGGCTACTGACACATAATAAACATTCTCCACATTTAGTGGCCCAAATCAGTATCATTTATTAAGTATGCAATTCTACCAATTGATAATTTGGAATAGGAAGTCCTGCTGGTCTTCGTTAGATTTAGTCATGCATATATGATCAGCTAAGGATGGGCTGGACAGCTTCAGAAAGTATGACTTTCCTTGTCCCCATAGAGTCCCTTGCTCTCCAGCCAACTTCCCTGAGCTTGTTCACCCGGCAGCAGGAAGGGTTTCAAGAGAGCAGAAAAAAGTAGGCAAGCTCTTTTGATGGTTAGGCTTGGAACCAGCCCAGTATCACTTTGGTGATATTCTGCTGGCTGAAGCAAGTCACAAGCCCTGAGGCCAGCCCAGATTTAGGAGATGGAAAGAAACACTCCACTTCTCAATGAGAGAAATGAAGACTCACATTGAACACAGCATGGATACAGGAAGGCAGAAACAATGGTGTCTATTTTTATAATCATTCTTCTACATGACATTTTTTCTTATTTTATTTCATGCCTAAAATCCTATCTTGACACTGTGTTCAAAGAGTCCAGGTTATCCTGTAATGTCGTCATGGCTCAAACTAAATACAAGCCCATCCTCCAATGCCAGCCTCCACGGTTTGCTTTCCTACCACCTGTGCTGGTAGTTTGCTAGGTCGGTTATTTTTCCCTTTAATTTTCAGTTAACATGTAATAATTGGACATATTTAGGAGATACAGAGCAATGTTTGATACAGGTAAACAAGGCATAATGATCAAATCAGAGTAATTAGTATATTTATCACCTTCAAGCATTTACCATTTATTCATGTTGTGAATATTCAAAATCCTCTTTTCTTTTTGAAAATATACAATAAATTATAGTTAGCCACATTTGCCCTACAGTGCTGCAGAACACCGGAACTCATTCGTCCTACCCAGTGGTAACTTTCTATCTGTGAACCAACCTCTCCCTGTCCTCCGCACCCTGGGCTTTTCCCGGCCTCCAATACCCACAATTCTCTCTACTTCCATGAGCTCAAAATTCCTTTCTTAACTTTCACATATAAGTGAGAACATGTAATATTTGTCTTTCTGTGCCTGACTTAACTTTGTTTCACATCATGTCCTCCAGGCTCATCCATGTTGAATGAGAATGGCTGTTATCAAAAAGGGAAAAAACGCGAATGCTGGTGAGGATGTGGAGGAAAATGATGATTCCTTATAACTGTTGATGGGGATGTAAATTAGTACAGCCATGATGAAAAACAGTAAGGAAATGTCTTTAAAAACTAAAAATAGAACTATCATACTATCTAGCAATCCCTTAACTGGGTGTTTATCCAAAGAAAAGGATATTAGTATATCAAAGGGATACCTGCACCCCCATGTTTATAGCAGCCCTATTCACGATAGCTAAGATATGGAAATAGCCTGAATGTCCATCAGCAGATAAATGAGTAAAGAAAATGTATATGCACAATGGAATACTACTGAGCCACAAAAATGAATATGACGTCAGGTTTTTACTGGATTATTTCCCATTGTGACCTCCTCTGTGTTCCTCCTACCTACCTGGTCACTAACGCTAAATAAACAGAGTTCATTTATATGGTGCAACAGTGATTTTGCTTATTCTGTGGATTTTAGCCATGTCTTTTGTCTTATCATTCTATGAGTCTCCATCATCCATTCATACAATAAATAATTGAAAAGTCATCTTGTCATGAAGAAAACAGGGAAGTGGTAGGCAGAGAACTTAAAGGCAAAACACAAGCAATGACTAAATAGTGCCAACAAAATAAAATTCAGCAGTATCTTTATTACTAAGTTTTTATTGCATTACTGGTTTCCATAGGAGGCAAATAAATCATGAGTTAGCTGGACTGATACCACTACTGCCAACCACTACTTGTACAATAACATATGAGGGAAATAGGAGCCTTGTAGTTTGATTCCTTTAGTAATTACCAAGTCAAGGTTGAGATGAGATGATGCAGAGTGACCTGGAAATAAGAATCAAACTAGCCTATGTAAGAGTCAAACCAAAAATGCTGCATAATGGAGTCTTTTTTTTTTTTCTCCAAGCACCAAAGGAGAAATGTTATCAAATATAGGTTCTTTCATTTGCAGATTATATAGCAGCTGTCAATTTCAATATGGAAAGGCAGAGGATAGGGAGCTGTGAAAAGCAGCTATTTTATATTTATGGTTGGTTCGAGAGTCTGAACAATTCAGGTCTTACTACATTTTCATCATGGTCTCACTTTATCAGAACCTTGTGACCTGAAATATGCCTGCTTAATGGATTTATTGTGGTGAACCAGAGAGTCATTTCAGCTGAGCTAGAGAATCATTGATATTAGCTTCAGGGATACAAGTAGATTTTAAACCATTTATTATCCATTGAAGCAAATAGATTTATGGACAATTTAAAAAAGAAATTTGCTAGAGAGACGGGTTGCAGCTTTTCTCTCTGAACAGTGACTATTGGTTGACTTGGGACCAATTCAGGGTCAAAAACAGAAAAGTAAAATTACTAAATAAAGACCCATCAGGAACTAAGATGGTCAAGATCATGTAGCAATGTCAAAGTCAGAAAAATCAAAGCCAATAGGGAGACATGAGAAGACAAGAAATGAAGAGGAAAGAGTAGGAGCAAAACTCTGACATGTGTTTCCCAGACCCCAGCACAAAAGCAAGCATTTCTCAGGCCCAAACCCTTCAGGGTGATTATAGGGCTCATGGAACTCTCACGGTAGGATCATTAATAATTTGTCCAATTACAGATCATATTGATTTGTATTAGCTACTCAAATAGTACAACCATGTGGGTATACCAAAGCAAATGAGATTCCAAATATAGATGAAACAATTTGTGAAGTTTTTTAATAGTTTTCTTTTTAGACATGGGCGATTATAATATGAATCACCCTTTTCATAAGAACTCTCTAAATTATTAATGGTTTTAATGTAGTTATTTTGTCTTTGTTCCATTTAATGATGAACAATTAGAAAAACACCAGGATTCAAAGAGAAACAAGTCTTCTTCCATCCCTAAACTAAAACAGTAGTATGCTCCATCCTCTTTCCATTTTACACACATATGAGAAGTTCTAATTCAGGATTTTCTCAGTCTAAAACATCCAGTATTTCAGAAATAACATTACTGAACATAATCACTCAAGCCAAACCTATTCCCAACTCAGTAAAAATAAACTATTATTACAAATAAGTAAGACATAATAAAATAAAACTATAAAAATAACCAAAAACTCATTTTTGACCATTGGAAAATCCTTCAAAATTTAAAAAAGAAATTATTGACATAATTTAAACTTCCAGTGTTCCAATCCATGTGTGTATGGGTGCTAACTGATTATTATCACCTTTCAGAATCTTATTTCCATGTTTGGTTAAATGCAATGTGATGTAAAAAACTTCAAGAAAAAAATGATTTTGTGGTCTTTAATTCAATAATAGGTGGCAGTATCTTATTAAAATATGCATTAAGTAGAATGGTTGAGAAGGAAAGAATCTGAAGAGGATTTCATCTGAAATATTTATTACCATCATCTGTAAAATATGTCTTCCTTACTTCTTCCTCTTTGTTCACTGTCTGAAACTGACTAATAAATCTACTGGGAAGGGACATCTTTTGTTTCCTTGCTGGCTAAGTATTGAGTTCATGGTTGAGAAGAATTCTTTACTTTCAGATATATTATGTCCAGGTTAAAGGTTTTCAGACCTATAGTGAGAAAAGCATAATGTCCTTAGCCTTTTAAAAATTGTGTTCTTTGATCAAAATGATATGAGTTTGTTTGCTTATGCATAAGAATTAGAAGGGAATGCACAAAACTGTAAATAATCCATATGTTAAAATGGTGAGATTAGTAGAAAACCTTTCTTCTCTTTGGTCAAGTTATTTTACAAGCTGTTGAAATATTATTCGCCAAGGAAAATAAACTCTATTTGTAATATTCTTTAGACATATAAAAATAATAATTCTATATACGGCAGTTGTCTTAAAGCTATAATTATATAATTATTATATCTTAAAATAAAATGAAAAGTTGGTATTGCCAAAACAAAATGCAAGGTTATACATAATAATAAACAATATAGTTGTATGTGCATACTTTTACTGCATTTAACAATAAATCAGATTTCCAGAAACTGCTATAACAAATTCCAAAATTCTGAATGTAAAAATAGACTCAGATCCAAAAAGTTGCCCTTAATTCCAATTCCTATGTTACAGTCACAGCTTTAACTCTTTTACTTAGAGTTGATTAGTTCCTCAAAAGTTTATTATACTCTGTAAACTGTTTTATCTGGTTTTCCAATCCATGACAGATTATAAGCAGAGACTGAAAGGATTTGAGGAAGAAAGGTGAATCAGTGGATGATGAAAAATGCAAGAAGAGAAATCATAGACAGTTTGGCCAGGATAAGATAGGGCTGTGTACTAAATCACTACCATAAAAACAGCAACACCAAATATATCTAATATCTACCAAGTGTTTCTTTTATACTCGATACCAGAAACTAAGTGATTTGCATGGGCGATTTTATTCTAATCTTTGTAACAAATTAGTGGAATATATACTATAATCATTTTCATTTTATATATGAGGACTCCAAGGCTCAGAAAAGTTAAATAGCTCGCCCAAGATTACAGAGTTAGCGTATTACAGAGCTGGAATTTGAACCCAGACACTGTGAAGGTTGCCCTCAAAAAACAAATGCTAATCATACTAATGATGTAATTGTACAGGAACGTATGCATATTTACTTAAAAATTATTCGTGTTTACAGAAAAAAAGTAATATATGAAGGTGTAAGTTTCAGTTAGCTAGAAAATCCACGTATGTGAGCACTCAGTTCCTAATCAGTGAAGCCTTGCTGCTTCTCTGGACTCTCCCACTAATTTTTACTTCTAAGCTAAAATTCAACTCCTGTTAAGTAAAATTAAATGTTATTTTCAACAAAATGTACTTACAGTGCCCAGTATTTTTCTTTGTAGACATTTTATATTCTTTCAAAAATTTCCAGAAACATGATTATAGTTCTCTCAAGGGTTTTTAATAATGTCTAAGTAGATGTTCTAGTATTAGATTGTAAAATGCTGAGTCAAAGACTATAGGTAACTTAGTCTTGAGAACTTTTGTAAGAGTTATATAGTTAAGTCACCTCAGGGCCATATTCTATCTGCTACTTCTATCTTGTTATAGGTTTAAAAAAAATACAGTAGTGTTTTCTCTCCTCAGCCATATCAAGAAACTGGTAATAATAAAAACATGGTCATGTTTGTGTAGTTGAGGATTTTTCAAGCAATAAAGCTTTTCGAAGCATTCCACCTGACAGGCAAAGCTCTTTGCACATTGGTAAGTTTGTTAAAAGTTATTCCCAAGGGCACCCTTGAGTAGAAGGAGTTGACTCATTTCACTGGAGTTGATTTGCTTCAAATTTTATTGTGTTGAATAGGTAATCTTTCTAACATGCCATTTGCCCAGAGTTTTCCGCAATATATTCTGATAATTTTGTTACTCCAAAGAGAAAACCAATTGGTTTAGACCTGGTCTGAGTAACTATAAAAAAGGAGTGGTGGTAAAAAGACTTTCCCCAATAGAGAAGAACATAACTCACACTATTATAGAGAAGAACATAACCCACACTTGGCAAAACCTTCCAATTGCTAAGCACTGTTGGGAAGGCAGAGGCCATTTTACTGTTGAAGCAGCATAGTCAGATATGGAAGATTGACATGTATGTTTGTGTTATTTCAATCGGATTCAACATCTAATTGAAACAGGCATCAATAGTCAATGAAAAATAATAAAACTTGTTCTTTAAAACAAATTCCAAGGTACATAATCTAGTATTTGAGGTGGAAGGGAGAAGGATATAAATAACAGAACTTACTGATAGTATTTGAATGGTTTTCAGCTCATAAACTGCGCTCACCTCTTTATTAGAGAAAGATACAAGACCTTTAAAAGTTTAAATTTGCTATCATCATTGATACTCCTTTTGAGTTCAAGGTGAGATATCATTACATGTATACAGTATACAGAACTGGGCATCAGAACAACACATACTTCACCTATTGGAGCCTCAGGTATCTCTTCTGTAAATTCAGGAAACTAAACTAGTTTGGTGGATTAAAACTTAGCATTAGAAATCTTTGTTTACATGTAATCTTATGTTGAAACACACATACACTCATGCATTGATATGGTTTGGCTGTGTCCCCACACAAAACTCACCTTAAATCGTAATAATTCCCATGGATCAAAGGTGGGGCCAGGTGGAGATAACTGAATCATGGGGTTTTTTTTTCCTCATACTATTGTCTTGGTAGTAAATAAGTCTCAGAAGATCTGATGGCTTTTAAATGAGCATTCCCCTACACAAGCCCTCTTTCCTGCCTCCATGTAAAATGTGACTTCATTCTTCCTTTGCCTTCTGTGATGCCTGTGAGGTTTCCCTAGCCATGCAGATTGAGTCCATTTAAACCACTTTTTCTTTATAAATTACCCAGTCTTGGGTATGTCTTTATTAGCAGTGTAAGAATAGACTAATACATGCATACACACACACATACACAAACAATTGGTTAAATTGGAACTGTGATTGAAGCAGAGTAGATTCATGGAACTCATCCCACTCTATCTTCCCCTAAACATCAAGGAAGCCTCCCAAGAAATATGTGGCACAGAGGAAAACTGCTAGACTGGATAATCTCAAAGGTTTATGATTCTGTCATTTTAGATGTTGTCTGTAATATGGATCTGCTGTGAAATGAGAATCCAATATCTGCATATAAAAAAACAGCCACAAGTAACTTGTATAAGAAAGCAGGCAGTCATTTTTATTTCAGTTGCCACCTTTGAAGCACCATAATTTTGGGGATTGAATTATCCTTCTGAATCATAGTTTCAGCTAATAATTTTTAAATCTTTTTTTGTTTTGCTAATTTAAGTGACTGTCACCTGTTATAACAGCATAACTTAGATTCTCTCAGAAAGGCCCAAAACCTGTGAAATGAATTTAGGCTTGCAGCTGTGCTTGCCTATAGAAACAGTCAGATGCCAATAACCAGGAACTACCCACAAGATAAGCTAAACCCAGAAACACTACCTTCACCTGAACTCTTGCCTCAGAGCAAGACTCATTCTCATACCAACATTTCCACCCAATGGGGAGAAATGTACCATTCTGGGTACAAAAAGCACCAGGTGCAAAAGGTAACACACGACTACACATTCTTCAACCTCTCCAGGAAGAACACATTTTTTTCAAGGAATCCCAACCCCCATCTCCACCTACCTGCCTAAAGTCCCTTAACATCCTCTTTACTTCTGGGAAGAAGGTGTTTTGAGCCTGAATACTTGACCAATGAATAAAATTTCTACACTGTTTTGACAAACCTGGTCTCTTTATGTTGGCATGAAAGGTACCAGGCAGGGGAAAAAAAACACATTAGGGTCAATCAAGGCCTTTTGAGGGTCAGCTGATAAGGGGACTACATGATTTTTTGTTGTTTTTAATTCACATGAAGACATTCTATTAAATTTAGTAATGTTTTCCAAGAGTTTTCTCAATGCTTTTATGCTCAGCTTCTCCAGAACTTTCATACAAAATGACAATAGTTTTGCTGATAATTGTAGCAATAAGCTATAGGGAATAGTACAGATCTCTGGCCTGAAAAAAAAATATTTTAGGGCCTGTTAATAAACAAACAAAACAAAATAAAAACAACAGACGTTGTATCATAGGATTAGCAAACTGGATGGATGTCAATTCTGATTAGATACTTATTAAAAATGCCTGGGGCTCTTTTAAAGCACTCAAGCTCAGCTCACCCCAGACAAATAAAATCTAAGTCTCTGAAGGTGTTCCAGTGGGTAGATGTTCTGTTTTATTTTCTTTGCTTGTTTTTCACATAAGTTCTAATTTTAGAATAATGTATCTTTACAAAAAGATTCAAAGTTCAGAGAATCCTTATGTACCCCACACACAATTTCCATTATTATTACCATGTAATATTAACACATTTTATAGTTAATGATTCAAAAGTCATATATTATTATTAAACCAAAGCCCATACTTGATTCAGATGTTTTTAGTTTTTATCTAATGTGCTTTTTCTGTTCTAGGATCTCATCCCACATACCACATTACCTTTAATTATCATGTTTCCTTAAGCTCCTCTTGGCCATAACAGTTTTTCAAACTTCCTTGTTTTTATGACGTTGACAGTTTTGAGGAGTGCTACTCAGGTACTATGTAAAATAGCCCTCAGTTGGGTTTTGCCTGATGTCTTTTCTCATGATTAGAGTGAGGTTACAGGTTTTTAGGAGGAAGATCACAGAGAAAAAGTGCCATTCTTATCACATCACATCACATCAGGAATAAATGACATTAACATGACAGTATTGTTGATGTTGACCGTGATCACCTACCTAGCTGATGTTGTTTGTCAGATTTCTTCACTGTAATGTACCCTTTCCTCTTTTTATATTGCACTTTCTAGAAGAAAGTTATTATGTGCAGCTCACAATTCAGGGAAAGAGAGTGATATTCCAACTCCTTGAGGGGGAAATATTTACATAAATTATTTGGAATTATTCTAATTAGGAGACTTACCTATTCTCCCCACTTATTTATGTACATAATCAATCATTGGTTTATACCCACATGGACTCAAAATTAGTTACTTTATACCTTGGAATACACTCTAGAGTTAAGCTATTTATGTTGCCGATCAAATTGTTTCAGCTTTGACCATTGACAGGTATTTTAGTCGGCTCCTGTATCCCCTTAGTATGCTTCTATCATTTTGTTTTTTAAACCCCAGCCAGGCACATCACGTATATTCCCTGCTCCAGCCTTAGAAGCAGCTGTTTCTCCAAGAAGCCCAGGTTCCTTTTATTGGAAAATAGTACTGGAAACCAGTATCTGGGCACTTGGTGTACTCGCTGTTTCTAGGGGTATTGATGGTGCTTCTAAGCCTTGTCAGTAGACAGAACTAGAAAATATACCTTGTATGTTTATTGCAGCACTATTTGCAATAGCAAAGACTTGGAAACAACCCAGTTGCCCATCAATGATAAAACAGATAAAGAAAATGTGGCATATACACACCATGGAATACTATGCAGCCATAAAAAAGAATGAGTACATGTCCTTTGCAGGGACATGGATGAAGCTGGAAACCATCATTCTCAGCAAACTAACACAGGAACAGAAAACCAAACACCACATATTCTCACTCATAAGTGGGAGTTGAATGATGAGAACACATGGACACAGAAAGGCAAACATCATACACTGGGGCCTATTGGGTGGGGGGAAGGGGAGGGTGAGCATTAGGACAAATACCTAATGCATACCGGGCTTAAAACTTAGATGATAGGTTGGTGGGTGCAGCAAACCACCATGGCACATGTATACCTATGTAACAAACCTGCACATTCTGCACAGGTATCCCAGAGTTTAAAGTAAAATTTAAAAAATTAAAAATTAAAAAAGAAAAATTTTAAAAAAGAAAATATTCATTGGCACCATTAACTGGTGAATACATACATATCTACATTAAAATTAACCTGAATTCATAGTAATGTTTCCTACTAGAATCCATGACTACGTAGACCATTCTACATTGTTCCCTTGCCCATCTATAACCTCCCACTCCAACAGTGAGAAATCTGGCACCGTTCACCATTTAGTTACATACTGGTTCAACCTTATGTACATGTATAGTGAGTTCAGAATTGTTAGATTGTGCTTTTGTAGGAAGTAACTTTACCAATTAGAGTGCAGTGCGTATGCACACTTCCTATAGCCTTCGGTCTCAGTCCACTCAATTCCAATAAAACTTAACACCTTGTTTCTCTGCCTCCTTCAGTGAGGTTATGTATACCTTTGTAACACAGTTAGATTTCTTAGTCACAGCCTGCATTCCATCTTGGAACCCTCTGACCTCCTGAATTGTTTTTTTTTTTAAATTTGCAAACGTTAAAGCTCAGTATTTGAGCTGTAAACTTATGTGGGTTTTGACAAGTGCTTACTATCAAGTATTCATCACTAAAATATAGCAGGGGTGCTTTCTAGAAGTTTACCATGAGACTCTAGTGTTCATCTAGCATTAGGAACCTTTAGATTTTCTTGTCAAGTTCAGGTTCTGATGTATCCAACTTTAGTTTTTGTGTGAGCAGAATTGAGAAGACTGGTTTGCCTCTTACTGAGTAAACTGGCTAAGTTAGTTAACCTTTTTGTGCAGGTAGTGCATCCTCACATTGAGCCTCACGCTACCTGCTCAAGAGTTGTTAGAGGAGTTAAATTGACTAATAAAGATAAAGCACAATTTAAGTATTGAAAAGCAGTAGGTATTTAGTAAATGTTAACCATTATTTTATTTTGATGTCCTAATAGTTTCTTAACATGACTCACAAAAAGAAAATTTCGAAAAGCAAGAGCAAGAAAGCACAGAGAAATACAGGGAGAAAAAGAGAGAGTTTTTTTTTTTTTTTTAATTTTCATGCATTCTAGATTAGACATTTACTAGGTTGCTTCCCCATAGAATCATTTGTGGTTATATAACAGTCGGAATGTCCAGTCTGCCCTCACAATTACTAAATTAGAATTTCTGATAGTTGTGGTAGGGTAGAGAAAAAAGCTTCAGTAGTGTTTAAATATCCCCAGATGATATCAATGATGTCTTAGTCAGTTTGGGCTGGTAAAACAAATATATCACGAACTGGGTGGCTTAAAAAAACATTTCTCACCATTATGGAGGCTGGGAAGTCTAAGTTCAAGTTGCTGGCAGATCTGGTAGCTGGTGAGGCAAGATTCTTGGTTTGTTTTCTTGTTCTGTCTTCATATGGCTGAGAGGAGAGAAAGAGGAAGTGAGCTCTCATGTCCGATTTAAAGAGGATACTAATTCAATTCATGAGGGCTTTACTCATGACCCAATCTCCTCCCAAAGGACCCACATCCAAAAACCATCACTGTGGGAATTAGGCATCAACATATGAATTTGAGGAGGACACAAACTTCCATTCTATAGCAAATCTGCGGCCAAGTTTGAGAAAAACTAAACAGCAGGAATTTCACCTTTATTCCAATTTCTCCAGATTCTGACTCAAGGCTTTGAAATAGACTCCAGAATATGACCAGGAAGAGTAGCCTGGCTGAATGCGTACGAGACATAGAAAAAGAGTGTCAAAGCTGTGATGAGTCATTTTCGTTGTGTTTCGAAATCCAATTCTCAGCACTGAATTTCATTTGATTATCTCAACACAGTCAAGGTGAGGGCAGTTTAAGTGTTTGTCTCCCTCAGGTTTTCCTGATCAAATTTCTTTCTCGTTCTCTCTTTCCTCATTGTTTCCTATTCCAGATAGTGGCTTTCCCTGCTCTTGATGACATGCATTTATGCCCCCATGATTAAAGGTATAACATTTCATTTGCACCTGGTCGTTTCACCGTGTTTTACGGTGAGCAGATATATAAAAACCTACCCATGAAAGCTGAGAGGGAGCTGAGAGGCCAAAGAAAGAGGCTGACAAATCCAGTTTCTCAGAAAGAAAATATTTAAGGGGGACTTACAAACCAAAGCAATGTCTTGGGGTTGACTGGAGATGGTAAATCCCAGCTCCAGCCCTCAAGAAAATATTCATTTCTGTATAAGTTTTTAGGGTTAGACATATAAAGTTGGTCACATCTCAGACTCTCTTGTTACTGAGGAAGTTAGATAAGCATCTTTCTGAGGGATGATTTATGCTACAAGGCACTGCTTTAAGACCCTGCTGCAGAACAGCTTGGTAAGCAGGAGTCAAATGTCTGTCGTTATTGTGGTTTCTCTTCATGAAGGTGTCACTCTTGCCATGCTGTAGACTGCTTTCCTGCACAGCTGCCTGGAGATGAGATGAATATATTTTTTCCCTCTGTCTTTCTTTCCCTCCCTTTCTTCATCTCTTCTCCTCAGCATTTCCCAAACTATGTTCAAATAATTTAATGTGAGATGTTAAAAGATATATTGAAATAGAGGGCTACCATAATCAAATACCTTTTAGAAAATACTGTATCCTCTGTCCAACATTGTAGCATGTATTAGGATGTGAAAGACAAGGTGATGTTCTTCAATGTCCTAAGCTGATTTACATTAAATTGTCCATACATATTTCTTAGGAATATTTTTGGGGGTGGTGAGAGAAAGATGAACACTTCTTATACAAAGCTTTAGTCCATGCTGCCACAGAGTGGGAAATAGTCATTTGCTGATAATTATATAAAATATGTCAGAATACTCCTTTCTTCTGCCTGATGCAGTTTAGTATCATTTAAAATGTGAAGCTCCTTAAACTCAAAATCCTATTCCAAACTGCTTCATAGACTTAGAATCACATTAAAATTTGACAAGCATAGTTTTAAATATGCACATATTCATATTCAGCCCTGGCATGGTGGTTTATGTCTGTAATCTCAACAATTTGGAAGGCCAAGGTGGGCAGATCGCTTGACCCCACAAGTTTCAGACCAGCCTGGACAACATAGCCAGAACTCATCTCTACTAAAATTCAAAAAAATTAGCTGGGTATGATGGATCATGCCTTTAGTCCCAGCTACTTGGGGGCCTGAGGCAGGAGAATCACTTCAGCCTGGGAGGTCAAGGCTGCAGTGAGCTGTAATCATGCCACTGCACTTTGGCCTAAACAATAAAAGGAGACCCTGTCTCAAAAAATATCATATTTCAAATTCAGTGAATACCTACCACTTTTCAGGCACTTGTATGTATGTCATCTTATTGATTCTTTACACCAACCACATAAAATACTATTCTCATATAAGGAGAGGACAAAAAAGACAAGGAAATGGAAGTATTTGTCTAAAGCAGGATTCTTGGCCTTGACGCTGTTGATATTTTGGGGCAGGTAATTCTTTGTTGTTGAGGAGCCTAGGATGTTTAGCTGCATTCCTAGCCTCTACCATGACATGATAGTAGGGGCCCCCTCCCCAAGTTGTGACAATTAAAAGATCTCTATGTATTGTTAAATGTGCTTTGCGGAGCACAAGTACCCAGTCAGTTGAGAACCACTGGTCTAAACCCATGCAACAAATAAAATGCCAAAGTCAGTGCTTTTCATTTCCTTTCTAGACATTCATCTACTTCTCAAAGACAATGCCCTTATGGGTCAAGACTCATCATGCATAATTATTTGCCAACCCCTTTCTAAAATGTCATTATCTTTATGCAATATCGCTAGCCCAGCCAGTATAAATGACCTGAGACGGAGTTCCATTCTCATGTAAAACTTGATTTGGGTCAGAGGAACAAATGGGAGCCACAGGCTCTTGTCTTGAAAAATGTGTGGTAGGGATGTAAACTGGAATGTCCAAATGAATCCTTGTTGCTGCTAAAACAGATGGTAGGTCTGTAATTTTGTCTCTGGATATACAGCACAACACTATTATTGGAGCTCCACATTGTGGTAACCTCCCAGAGTATGTGCCATTTTGCAATCTGGCATCTAGTTTCTTTATCATTATTAAATCCTTTGCACACAATGAGATGATTATTAGATTTTTCTTTGTCTCTAGCATTTGGTTTTTCCCTTCTAAATGTTAGCCAGATTTCTGTTTCAGAAATTCTTTTTTTTTTTTTTTAATAAATTATGAGATTTCTCCTAGACCTGTAATCTCATTTCGGGTCGATCTCCCTAATTTCATCACCTACATTGTCTTCATTGACCTTTTTAGTCTTGTATCTCTTTAGCCCCTTGGGAACTTAATACTTGTTTCTGGTGTTTCTTCCCATTCTCCTTTATACACAGAGGATAGGTAGATTATTGTTTTCTACACAAAGGTGTTTGTTCTATCAATAAAGTACCCCCTTCCTGATTTTAAAGAATCTGAATGCCCAACTACTATCTTCCCTCATCAGATAAAACTCATCTTAACATTTGTATCTACAGGCAGATATAGATAGATAGATAGATAGATGATAGATAGATAGATAGATAGATAATTTTTTCTTAAAATGAAAAATAAATTATCAGCTGATATTTCCTTCCAGGTAGTTTTCCTAGATAAAGGTAGAAAATTCCTGTTCAATCTCTTCTGACACTGAATTTCAGAAGACGCCAAAAGCAGGGCCAAAATCTCTGAGTTGACTATGATGTGTTTTGCCCCAAGGCTAAGTTGTGCCAAGTCCAGGAAATGAAAAGCAAAGATGTGCCTTTCAGTTCTCTTGCTCTCAGTAGCTTTCCAGGAGGGCCAGAAGTGTTCTGCAGCCCTGGAGCCAAATTGCCTAAGGATGAAAGATTCCCACTTGGCATAACAAGGAGGCTTGCTCCTTTTCAACCTCTTTGCACAAGTTCACAGGGACTGGAGATTCTGTCTTTTTAATCTAGCGGAAAAACCCTCAAAATTGAAAAGGCTTCAATATTTAACTCACAGCTAGACAGAAGAAGGTGATCTTTTATCAAATATTATTTGAGAGGTTTAGAGTGTTTTTCCACACTCCATAATCACTTTAAAAATCTCCCCCAGCTACCTCTACTTATCTTCTTAAAAACTGATTTCTTCTTTTAAACCTGCCTTTGGTCTAAAAAATTCACTGCTGGAGTGAAAATATATCTTACTGGTACAATCTTTAAACAACCATAATATTTTAGAGTAGTGTTTTCTAAAACTTTATTATAAAAAGTAGTTATTTTAGTAAAAAAGAAAAGGTCATTCTTAAACTGCTAAAGATACACCTTCACCCCTCTACCCTTCTCTCTTCCAGACTTGCTCCATAAGAATTGCCAAGTGGGCCTCTCCATCCCTATGGATAGATGTATTTTTAAAAATCCTCTGAGGCCTTGAATTATAACACCAGATTTCAGATTCACTATTTGGAAGATTCTATGCCTGGAAACAAAACTCTGGAATAGAGAATGGAGCTCCATTACTACGGGGCCAAAGGAGGGGATTTGGCAATTTGCTGATTTCTGCATTTGCCTGGCACTGTGTCTGGCACATTATTAGATATCTAAATACTAATATCTGTTGGATAAACAAATAATAGCACTAACACAATATGATCAACAGTAACAAGGGCACATGTTACTTGTTTAGGTTAAGGAATAGGAGCAGACCTTTATATATTATATTATTTTATGTCATTCCTACAATGCTTTTTTCCCCAGGAAAACAATATTACTGACATTCATTTTATAGTATACAAATTAAGGTTCAAAAAATATTGCCTGACTATGAGTCTATTTAACCCAAGCCTGTCTTATGTCCAAACTGTCTGCTCTTGCTAGTACGCTCTATCACTTCTCTGTCCCTCCCTTCCACAAATATTTGTTGACTGCCCAATATGTGTTAGGAATTGTTCTAGGTGCTGGGGATATACAGATATACAATTAAAAGGAGGCAAATAGTCTGTCTTATAAAACTTAAATTCTTATATGAACAGACAGAAAATACCCATTATACATTATATATGTATATATAGTACCCATTATACATTATATATGTACATTTATTTTATGTATATATATATTTTATATATATATAATGTATAATGGGTATTTTCTGTTTGTATATAATTAATATATGGTCTGGGTAATATTGGCTTTACTCTCCAATGAAAGAATGGACTCTGTGGGGCTAAAGTTAAACAGTGCATGCTATCTTCTTGTGATGGGAGCCATAAAGACTCCAAAAATGAGGCACATATTATAAACAAAAGAGTAGACTAATAGAAAGTAATGCTTGCCTTCATGAGCTTTTTGAACCACTAGATCAAGCCTCACCTGAAGCTTGACATATATTTGAACTATTGCTTTACTGAGATTTTCAATTTCTTATTTGCTTAAGCAAATTTGAGCAGTGTTTTCTGTTGCTTATAGCAGAAAGAATCCTGATACCGATGACAGAACTGATAAAATCTCTGAAGTTCCTTTCAGCCCTAAAGCATTGAGCCTCCATTTATGTCTTCTGATTGAGGATTATTTGGAATTAAACACTAAATAAATTCAGAAGGGCTGCCAGAGACAGATCAAGAGTACTCCAGAGAGATATGGCCAAGGTGAAGAAACCTTGGCAGAAAGCCTCTCTTAAGGCATATTCATCTGGGGAGAACTGATTTATGTTAGGCTCATGTCTGCAGTATTTTACAACTGTAACAGCCGGTAAATAAAAAGAAATTGTTTCTGTCAGCTTACCACCTCTTTTATCATGAGTGGAAAAAGCTGAAGTGCTCAATCTTCCAAAAATTATATAAAGGTCAACCAGGACTCCCATTCTACCTTCCCCCTGGAGGAAAATGATTTCGCATTTTCAAACTGTAATGTAGCATCATGTTACCATCTAAATAGATTTAGTAATGCCTATGTTTTTGATAATTTTTAAAATACACTTTGGCTATACTTCACAATGATGTTTGCATTTTAAATGCAAAAATATTAAAATGTATTATATATTTTATTGAGTCATATCGTACAACTGGTGGATAGTAGGTACTTGTCTTTCTTGACTATTAATGACACTAGAGCACAAAACTTTAGAAAACACTGTCAAAGATATACATATATATGTATACGTGTGTGTATATACACATATACTGGAGATGTTTCTTTTTCTCATTTTAGATGCAGACTTTTAATTTTTTTATTAAAAAGATCATAGCTAGCTAATGATCAGCTCTCTTCAAAGCTGATCATTAGCTAGCTGCCTGTATTCAATTTATATTTTTTGAATTGAATAAAATCGAATTCTGGTTAATTCTGTTTACTAAGTTATTTCTGTTAATTTATAAAGAATTATCTGAAAACCTGGAAAAAGTAACACATGTGATAGTGAAATGTACAACTGTTACATGTGGTGCTTAAGAATAATTCTGAAACCT
This sequence comes from Plecturocebus donacophilus, assembly GCA_004027715.1. NCBI lineage: Eukaryota > Metazoa > Chordata > Mammalia > Primates > Pitheciidae > Plecturocebus > Plecturocebus donacophilus. The sequence continues at coordinate 42,279 of PVKP010001330.1, read as the reverse complement.
GTTTTCAATTTCTCGTTCTTTCACTTACTAGCTGTATGACTAAAGGCAAGCCATTTCTTCCCTCTGTGTCACATTTACTCTATTTCTAAAGTAGGAATGATGATAATAGTACTACAAACGGTTATTTTGAGGACAAAACGTGTTAATACGTGTAAATCCTTAGATCAGAAACTGGTACAACTATTGCTATTGTGGTTCCTTATACCACATTTTCATTTGTGGTAGGTTTTTGTGAATTTACTTCAGTTAGATAAAATACAATTCTGAAAAAAAGAAACAACAACAACAACAAAAAAAAAAAACTAAAGACTCATACAGTAGTATGCAGAAAAAAAAAAAAAAAATCATGTGCCTTATTGTCCCAAAAGGAAATAACCCAAAGAATGAAGGGGAAGAAGAATTTGAAGAGCAAATATTAAAGTATAATATGGCCATTTATGTAACTTCTTTAGATAAATATCGCTCGGGCATGGTGGCTCACACCTATAATCCCAGCACTCTGGGAGGCCAAGCAAGTGGATCACTTGAGGTCAAGAGTTCCAGATAAATATTGGTTCATATTGTTGCCCACTTTTTAATGGAATTATTATTTTTTTCTTGCTGATTTGTTCAGGCTTCTTATAAATTCTGGATATTAGTCTTTAGCCAGAAGTACAGTTTGCAAATATTTTCTCCCATCCTGTAAGTTACCTGTTTACTCTGCTGATTTTTTCTTTTGCTGTACAGAAGCTCTTCAGTTTAACATGTCCCATTCTTTGTTTTTGTTTATGCTGCATTTGCTTTTGGGGTCTTATTCATAAATGCTTTGCCTAGGCCAATGTCCAGAAGAGTTTTTCCTAAGTGTTCTTCTAGAATTTCTATGGTTTTGGGTATTGGACTTAAATCTTAATCCATCTTGAGTAAATGTTTGTATATAGTGAGAGATGAGATACTACCTTACCCCAGACCAAATGGCCATTATTAAAAAATCAAAACACAATAGATGTTAGTTCAGATGTAGTAAAAAGGATGTGCTTATATGCTGTTATAGGGATGTAAATTAGTACAACCTCTTTGGAAAACAGTATGGAGATTTCTCAAATAACTAAAATTAGATCTACCATTCAATTCAACAATACCACTACTGGGTATTTACCCAAAGGAAAAGAACGTACTGTATCTGCATGCATATGTTTATCGCAGCATAATTTACAATTGCAAAGATAGAGAATTAACCTAAGTGCCCATCAACTGATGAGTACTGTGGAATACTCCCCAGCCATATAAAAAGAATGAAATAATGTATTTTGCAGCAACTTGAATGGAACTGGAAGCCATTACTCTAGTGAAGTAACTCAGGAACAAAAACTCAAATACCAGGTGTTCTCACTTACAAGTAGAAGCTAATCTGTGAGTATGCAGAGGCATAGAGAGTGGTAATAATGGACACTGGAGACTCAGAAATTGAGAAGGAGAAGAGACAGGAGGAAAAAAATTATCTACTGGGTACAATGTATGCTATTTGCATGTCAGGTACACTAAAAGCCCAGACTTCACCACCATACAATTCATCCATGAACTTTACCACCATATAATTCGCCCATATAACCAAAAATCACTGGTACTCCTAAAGCTACAGAAATAAAAATAAATAAGTAAATAACACTTGGGAAGAAAAAATAATATGAATTTGAGGAAAGATATGTATTCTATGATTCAGAATGTACAATAAATTCCAAGCACAAAAAAAATCCCAAAAATAATTTAAATCTAGGCATATTACAGAGAAATTTCAGAATTTATATGTAGTGGATCTTAAAAGGAATCAGAAAAATTAGAGATGAATTTGAAAAGCAAGAAAATTAAACACATCTCAGGCTACAATCACACTTCTACCCCAAATATGTTCTAAATCTGCAAACCCATTTGATGTACCAGCCATTTCCTTCAATGAAAAGAGACAGATTAAGATGACAGCTCAGACGTAATATATCAGGATTTGGTGGCTCATTACCTGAAAAGAGAAAGAAGAGAACAAAGATGACTGCAAACTTTTGAACCAAGGTACTCAGGAGGCTATACTCTAAGACAAGAGAAGACAGCATGGGGTTGGCAAGGTTATGAGTTTTTACATGAACTAATGAGTTTGAGGAAATCTATAAGAATCCAAAGTAAAAGTGTCTTACAAAGAAGAAGTCTGAGCCTGAAGCTAAGTAGAGAAGTCAAACTTTAGAAAAGATTTTGTAGTTATCAAGACAGAGTTGGTAAGTCAAGCTGTAAGGTGAATGGAAGCACCAAGACAGCCGGCAGATAAAAAGGGAATCAGGAAGAAAACCTTAAGGAAAACCTAAGATACACAGAAACAAACCATTAGACACACAGGAGGAAACCGCAACTACATAATTACAAGAAGCAGGTAAACCCAATGTCATATAAGCCTGAAGAATAAAGAGATATTTTAAACACCTTTATTGTGTGGTTAGATTCAGCTAGGCTGTAAGAAAAAGAAAATTCAAATTTAAATAGATTAAATCATAAGGCATTTTTTTTTTTTAGAAATTTTAGGGAGTTCAGCTGTGTAAGTGACTATTTAGATGGCTTAAAAATGGCAAAGATTCAAAGTTCTACAACATTTCTTCTGTGCCACCTTCGGTATGTGAGATTGCGGCTTTCAGATGCCTCAGTTCCAAGTGTAACATACAAACATGGTGATGCTCAGTGAAAAATAAAATATTTTAGTTTTGTGGCTCTTCTTGTTTGCAGAAAATCTTTCTCAGACACAATGCCCTCACTGCTGATGTTCAGTCTGTTTCACAGCTCATTGTCCAAGGTATAGTCAGATGTTTATTCTCAAACCAATCAGTGATAAGCAAAATGGATTTCACCTGTGATTCATTTAGATTAATGAAGATCCGTCATCTTTCCTGGGCACATGCTATAGCAGAACTGACTAAATTGGGACCATAATTAAAAGTTACCAGGGAGCAAAGGAAGATTTTAGGTAGAAAACAAGAACATCTGCTAAAATGGTCAGTAGGATGAAATGAGAAACAGCAGTGAAATAAGTTCAAAAATAGCAAGAAGCTGTTGGACTTGCTCTTTAAACAGAAGTAATTTAGGTTCCTGTCCTATTCCAGGCACTGCTGCATGTCTGGAATATAAAGAAGAGCAAGGCACAGCCCCTGTCATTGAGTTGCCAGTGGTTTGGAGAGTGTATTGTACTAAAATCTTAGTACTGAAAACCAAACAGAAGAAGTACAACCTGCTTATGTTATCAAGATGATCACACCACAACAAATTTCCAAAGGAAAAAGTGTCCTCAAAGATAGTACAAAACTCTATTTGAGAACGTTATCTTGCCCAATTAACCAGTCTTTTATAAATCTTTCCTCCTGGTCCTAAAATATTTAGAGAATTTATCTAGATATTCTTGATTTGGAAGAAAGTTAAATCACAAAATCATTGATTATACCCCTTTCTAGGTATAGTATGCGTACACAGTGACATTCTACTTGAGGAACTATATTTGCAATTTCTATAAAGTTTATTTCAGTTCAACAACTTGTCTTAATTATATTGGGTATTATGGTAAGTTGGGGAGAGTAATACATTTTTACAAGTAAATTTGTAAGAAAGAAAAATAAAATAATTTAAATAACAGTGCAATCTATAAATTTTCTCAAGCATGTTTAATTGTATATCTAAATCCATAAGTATAAATTATTATAACACTAAAATTAAAGAAAATCAAAATTAAACACTAGAGATATTTTGTGTTGTTTATATTTGTTTAGCCACATACAATTCTCATTGTTTGGTCATTAGATTAACACTTTGCTGACAAAGTTAATTTTTTTAATATATATATTTTTAATTTTATTTTATTTCCTCTTTCCAATGATTTTATTTCTCTTTCAACTTTTATTTTAGTTTCAGGGGATACATGTGCAGGTTTATTACATGGGTAGATTGTGTGTTGCTGGGGTTTGGCCTATAAATTATTTCATCACCCACATAGTGAGCATAAATCTTCATAGGTAGTTTTTGAAACTCATCCTCCTCTCACCTTCCCCCCTCAAGTAGGCCATGGTGTCTAATTTCCCATCTTTGTGTCCATGTGTACTCAATCTTTAACTCCTACTTATAAATGAGAACAGGTAGTATTTGGCTTTCTGTTCCTGCATTGATTTGCTTAGGGTAATGGCCTCCAGCTACAGGTATGTTGTTGCAAAGCACATTATTTTTTATGGCTGTGTAGTATTCCATAATGTATATATGCTACATTTTCTTTAACCAGTCCACCACTGATGATTATCTAGATTGACTCATTGTCTTTTCTAGTAAATAGTGCTGCAATGAGCATACGCATGTATGTATCTCTTTGGTAAAATGATTTATATTCTTTTGGGTATATACTAAGTAATGAGTTAAATAATAGTTATAAGTTCTTTGAGAAATCTCCACACTGCTTCCTACAGTGGTTGAATTAATATACATTCCCACCAGCAGTGTATAAGCATTTCCTTTTCTCTGCAACCTTGCCAACACCTTTAGTTTTAGTTTTTCTGATTTCTTAGTAATAGCCATTCTGACTGGTGTGAGACGGTATCTCATTGTCTTTGATTTGCATTTCTCTAATAATTAGTGATGTGGAGCATTTTTTTCACATGCTTGTTGGCTTTTTTTTTTTTTTTTTAAGGAGTCTTGCTCTGTTGCCCAGGCTGGAGTGCAATGGCACAATCTCACCTCACTGCAACCTCTACCTCCCAGGTTCAGGTGATTGTCCTGCCTAAGCCTCCTGAGTAGCTGAGATTACAGGTGTGCACCACCATGTCTGGCTAATTTTTATGTTTTTTGTAGAGGCAAGTTTTCACCATGTTGGCTAGGCTGGTCTCAAACTCCTGACTTCATTATCCACCCACCTCGGCCTCCCAAAGTGCTGGATTACAGGGATGAGTCACTGCACCCGACATGTCTTCTTTTGAAAAATGTCTGTTGCTGTCCTTAGTTTATTTTTGAATGAGATTTTTTGGTTTGTTTGTTTTGTTTTGCTTGTTGACTTAAAATCCTTATAGATTCTGGATATTACACCTTGGTCAGATACAGTTTGTTAATCCTTTCTCCCATTTTGCAGATTATCTGTTTACACTATTGATAGTTCCTATTGTTGTGCAGGAGTTCTTTAGTTTAATTAAGTCTCTCTTGTCTATTTTGTTTTGTTGCACTTGCTCTTTGAGTCTTCCTCATGTCATCCTTGTCAAGGCCTACATCCTGAACGGTATTTCCTAGTTTTCTTCTAAGATTTTTATACTTTTCATTTAAGTCTTTAATTAATCTTGAGTTGAGTTTTGTATAGGGTTAAAGAACGTGGTCCTGTTGCAATCTTCTGCCTGGCTAATCAGTTATCTCGGCACCATTTATTGAACAGGGAATCCTTTTCCCATTGCCTATTATTGTTGACATTGCTGAAGATCAGATGGTTGTAGATGTGCAGCTTTATTTTTGGGTTCTCTAACCTGTTCCATTAGTCTGTGTTTCTGTTTTTGTACCAGTATCATGTTGTTTTGGTTACGATAGCCTTTTGGTATAGTTTCAAGTTGGGCAGTTGGTGTCTCTGGCTTTCTTCTTTTTGTTTAGGCCTGTGTTGGCTATTTAGGCTCTTTATTGGTCTATGTTAACTGCAGAATAGTTTAATTATGTGAAAAATAATTTTGGTAGATTGATAGAAATGGCATCGAATCTGTAAATTGCTTTGGGCAGTATGGCTATTTTAACAATATTGATTCTTCCTGCTTGAGTGTGGAATGTTTTTCCATTTGTTTGCGTTGTCTCTGGTTTCTATCAGCAGTGTTTTATAATTCTCATTGTAGAGATCTTTTACTTTCCTAGTGAGCTGTAGTTTTAGGTATTTTATTCTTTTGTGGCTACTGTGCATAGGATTGTGCTCTTGATTTGGCTCTCAGCCTGGACATTACTGCTGTATAGAAATGCTGCTGATTTTTTAATGTAAATTTTGTATTCTAAAACTTTACTGGAGTTGTTTATCAATTCTAGCAGCTTTTGGGCAGAGACTGTGGGGATTTCTAGGTATAGAATTATATTGTCTATAAAGAGAGAGAGTTACTTTCTCTCTTCCTATTCGGATGACTTTTGTTTCTTTCTCTTGCCTGATTGCTTGAGCTAGGACTTCCAGTACTACATTGAATAAGAGTGGTGAGAGTGAACATCCTTGTCCTGTTCCGGTTCTCAAGGGGAATGCTTCTAGCTTTTGCTTATTCAGTCTGATGCTGGCTGTGGATTTGTCACAGATGGCTCTTGTTATTTTGAGGTATGTTCCTCCTATTCCTAGTTGTGGAGGATTTTTAACATAAAGGGATGTTGAATTTTATCAAAAGCTTTTCTGCATCTATTGAGATGATCATTTGGTTTTACTTTTCAGTTTTGCTTATGCGATGAATCACATTTATTGATTTGCATATGTTGAACCAACCTTGGATCCCAAGAATAAAGCCTACTTGATTGTGGTGGATTAGCTTTTTGATGTGTTGCTGGATTTGGTTTGCCATTATTTTGTCAAGAATTTTTGCTTCTATGCTCATCAAGAATATGAGCCTGAAGTTTTCTTTTATTGTTATGTATCTTGCCTGGTTTTGGTATAAGAATGATGCTGGCCTCATAGTGTGAGTTAGGGGGAAGTCTCTTCCTGATTTTTGAAATAATTTAATTAGAACTTGTACCCGTTGTTTTTTGTATGTCTGGTAGAATTTGATTGTGTATCCATCTGGAACAGGACTTTTCTGTTTGGCAGGTTTTTTCTTTATTACTGATTCAATTTTGAAACTTACTAGTCAGTTCTGGATTTTAATTTATTCCTTATTTAATCTTGGGAGATTGTATTTTTCCAAGAATTTATCCAGTTCTTTTAGGTTTTCTAGTTTGTGTGCATGGAGGTGTTTGTAATAGTCTTGAGGGTTTTTTTTGTTTTTTTGTTTTATATTTTTGTGGGGTTGATGGTAATGTCATCGTCATCATTTCTGATTGCATCTATTTAAATCTCTCTCTCTTTTAAATTAATCTAGCTACTGGCCTATCAATCTTCTTTATTGTTTTGAAGAACAAACTTTTGTTTTCATTTATCCTTTTTATGGATTACTGTATCTCAATTTAATTAAGTTCACCTCAGATTTTGGTTATTTCTTTTCTTCTGCTACCTTTGGGGTTAGTTTGGCCTTTTCTAGTTCTTCTTGATGTGATGTTAGGTACTTAATTTGCAATCTTTCTAACTTCTTGATGTAGGTGTTTATTGCTATAAACCTTCCTCTTAACACTGCTTTAGCTGTGTCCCAGAGATTCTGGTATGTTGTATCTTTGTTTTCATTAGTTTCAAAGAATTTTTTGATTTTTGCCTTAATTTTATTTTTTACCCAAAAGTCATTCAGGAGCAGGTTAATTTTCTTATAATTGTATGGTTTTGAGAGGCCTTCTTCATATTGATTTCAATTTCTGTTGCACTGTGGTCTGACAGTGTGATTGGTATGATTTCAGTTTTTTTTTTTATTTGTTGAGAATTGCTTCATAGTTGAGCATGTGCTCAATCTTAGAGTATGTGCTGTGTGTGGATGAAAAAAAATGTATATTTTGTTGTTCTTGGGTAGAGTATTCTGTAGATTTCTGTTAGATCCTTTTGGTAAAGTACTGAGTTTTTGTCCCAAATATCTTTGTTAGTTTTCTGCCTTATCTCTCTAACACTGTCAGTGGAATATTAAAGTCTCCCACTATTACCATATGGTTATGTATGTTTCTTCGTAGGTCTCTAAGAGCTTGTTTTGCGAATCTGTTTGCTCCAATATTGGGTACATATATATTTATGATAGTTCAGTCTTCTTGTATAATTGAACCCTTTATCATTATGTTATGCCCTTCCTTGTCTTTTTTGATCACTGTGAGATTAAACTCTTTTTTAAAAATCTGAAATAAGAATACTAACCGCTGATATTTTTTGTCTTCTATTGGTTTGACAGATCTTTCCCCATTCCTTTACTTTGAAACTATGGGTGTGGTTGCATGCGAGATGGGTCTCTTGAAGGCAGCCTATAGTTGGGTCTTGCTTCTTTATCCAACCTTGTTTTTGATGGGAATTTAGCAAATTTACATTCAAGATCAATCTTGTTATGTGAGGATTTGATTCTGTCGTTGTGTTGTTAGCTGGTTGTTATGTAGACTTGGTTTTATAATTGCTTTACAGTGTCAGTGGGCCATGTACTTACCTGTGGTTTTGTGGTGGCAGGTATCAATCTTTTGTTTTCACAATTAGTACTCCATTAAGTACCTCTTGTAAAGCAGGTATGGCAGTAATAAATTCCTTTAGCATTTGCTTGTCTGAAAAGGATTTTATTTCTCCTTAACTTATGAAGCCTAATTTGGCCAGATATGAAATTCTTGGTTAGAATTTCTGTTCTTTAAGGATGCTTACTATAGGGCCCCAATCTTTTCTGCCTTATAAGGTTTCTGCTAAAAGGTCTGCTGTTAGCCTGATGAGTTTCCCTTTGTAAGGGACTTGTCCCTTCTTTATAGCTGCCTTTAAGAGTTTTTCTTTCGCATTGATCTTGATAATCTGATGACTATGTGTCTTAGTAATGGTGATGTTGTATAGTATCTCACATGGGTTCTCTGAATTTTCTGTATTTATTGCCAACCTCTCTAACAAGGTTGAGGAAATTTTCATGGACAATAGCCTCAAATATATTTTCCAAGATTTTTGCTGTCTTGTCTTTTACAAGAAGGCCAATGAGTCACAGGTTTGTTCTCTTCACATAATCCCATATTTATTGGAGATTTTGTTCATTTTTTAATTCTTTTTTTGTATTTGTTTGCCTGCATTGATTCAAAGGAGTGGTCTTTGAACTCTGAGATTCTTTCCTCAGTTTGATCTATTCTGTTATTAATGCTTCCAATTGTGTTTTGAAAATCATGTAGTAAATTTTTCATTTACAGAATTTCAGTTTGGTTCTTTTTTAAAATTGGTATATTAGCTAATTTTCAACTCATGGATCATTTTACCTCTTTTCTATGATTACATCTTAAACTTCTCTTGCATCTCATTGAATTTCCTTGCTATTCTGATTCTGAATTATTTATCTTTCATTTCAGCCATTTTAGTCTGGTTAAAAGCCATTGCTGGGGAGCTAGTGTGATCATTTGGAGGTAAGAAGACACTTTGACTTTTACAGTTGTCAGAATTCTTTTGTTGTTTTTTTCTCATCTGTGTTAGCTGATGGTCCTTTAATTTTTGAAGTTGTCCTTTGGGTGATGCTTTTTACCTTTACATGTTTTGAAGCCTTGAGGGTTTGACTGTGGTAAAAGTTGTGTTTAGTTGATTTAGTTCATTTCTGGGTGGTTTCATGGGCCAAGGCTCAGCTCAGCATTCCTGGACTGAGTAGTCTAAAATTGGAGATTTGGGACCAGCTTCACAGCTTTGTTCTCTGGCCCCTTTAGGTCAAGTTCCTACTGTGCTAGGGTGACTGATGTGTCTTCAGTCCACTACTAACAACATTTTGATGGGGGCTTCCAGTCAAAGTTCTCCAATGAGGTGACAGGGAGCCGCAGAAGAGCACACTGTAGTGTAGAGGCCATGGGTGAGCATGCACTGGCAGGGCAGTGGGCAGAGGTCATGGGCAAGTGCACAGTGGTAGACTGGCTATGGGAGTGGGTATCCTGATGAGAGCAGAATTCCAAGGAAACTGCAGAAGTTTTAATGTAATGCCATTTCCTGGCTTCTTGGTCATGCCAGCATCCTTTCTACAGATTTCCCAGTACTCGTAGGTTATAGGGCAACAAAGGTGGTGATGGAGCCAACTTGGGACTTCTGGAGCTGAAGAGACAGAGCAGTGGAGATAGGACCCTGATCTCAGTGGCACTGAGACAAAGGCTTAATTTTAAAAATTATCCCAGTTACATCAAATCATTCAGTATAGAGAATGGTCTATTTTTTCCTTAAAACTTAGTGTTCTATGTACTTCCCTGTCAATTTTAAGTTTTTAATACATTAGCATAGTCACCCAAATTTGTCAACACCTACAAATGTGCAAAATATAAAATATTAGGCAAGTGAAATATAATGTTCTATTAAAAAATATAAGAAATATTTATGACCTGAATGTCCATAAATATTTCTTTTTCCTCTTTTGCTGGATGAGTATGTGAAAGGCCAGTGAAAAATCTCATTAGTGGAGATTTTACTTCTCTAATGATCCATTTAAGTAATTACAAATTGCTGTGGACATAGAATCATAACCAACTTATCAAGGCATAGGGGAGCTAAAATCAGGTCCATGCAAATGGAAAAGTCATTTTAACCTTCGTTAGTGAGACTAGATAGTGATGATGAGAAGAAAGTTGAGTATTGTTATATACTGGTTCCTTTGAGTAGGTTCTACAGCGACAGCTGTCTTATTATTCTCCATCAACAAAATTCATGGATATACAGTAAATGGCTTAAAGTATATGTAATAGGTGAACATTAGTCATAAATACATAAAAAAATTTTTAAGAAGAAATCCAAAAGTCCAGTGCCGAAAACCCATTAATTCAGACTAAATATCTTCATGGGACTTGATTACATTTTAATTGTGGTGAAACCTATACAATGATTCCCAGTAGTAAAGCGAGGCAGAAGAATATTACTCCACAGAGAATTCAAGCTCCTGTATAACTGCCTTTATAGAAAGATCACGTCATATAAGCTTACAAGTAATTGGCAATGTATAGAGGGAATAAAGTTGGTGGACTTGCATCTTTTTCCAGTGTTGAGAACTTACTAAGTGAAAGGCACCATGCAAATAAAATAGTCAATGAAACTGGGTACTAACAGAGAGAAAAATAGGTATACAGATAATTATCACATAAGGTAAATAATAATGTTGCTTAAGAAGAGCAAGTGGTAGATTGTGTTTTCAGCTACTAAAATTCATCTGCCCCTGAATCCACAGCCATTCTTCATCTTAGGGCTATGTGGCTTTGAGCTCTTGACTTTGTACCTTATGACCTGCTTTGGCCAGAGGCAGAGAAGACAGTGTGGCAGTTCTGAGGACAGGCTTTAGAAGGTCTCTTATGTTTCTACCTGCTCTTTTGTGCCTCAGTCATCATTATAAGAAGTACATGCTATTCGTAAATTAGTCCTGGGGGTGTGGGGGTAGAGTAGCAAAGCCATTTCAGCTGACCTATAGACCTGCAGTAGGAAGATGAATGTGCTATGTAGACCAGCTAAAGTCCAGACAACCTATAGGCACATAAACAGTAATAAATTATTGTATCAAATTATTATGGAAAAGGTTTGTTATGCAGCATTATTTTAACAAAATCTAACCAATAGAAGGCACAAAAAATACACAAGAATTTAAAAAACAGTTATTTAAATGTAAGGAAGTAGTTACAGGCTTTACTTTTAATGATGGGGAGATACGAAACCATCATTCTCAGCAAACTGACACAAGAACAGAACACCAAACACCGCATGTTATCACTCATAGGTGGGTGTTGAACAATTAGAACATGTGGACACAGGGAGGGGAGCATCACACACTGTGGACAGTTGACGGGGGGGTAGGGGAGGGACAGCAGGGGGTGGGGAGGGTGGAGGGATAACGAGGGGAGACATACCAGATATAGGTGATGGGGGGATGAAGGCCGCAAACCACCTTGCCATGTATGTACCCATGCAACAATCCTGCATGATCTGCACATGTACCCCAGAACCCAAAGTACAATAAATTTAAAAAAAAAACTTATATAGTTAAGAAATTGGGAAGATAGGTATGTTCACAGAGAATGGTATGAGAAGAATATGTGGAAATAGAAGATTTATACCTCTGTCAGTAAAGGAAGCAATCTGGGAATAAGATTCTTAGCATAATCTCTGCCCCACAAATGTGGCAACTTCCTTGTTCAAGTTCATAAAATAAGGCAGGATGAAGGAGAGAATTGAAAGTGAAATTAGATAACTTTTCTCTCTCCTTTATCCCTCCATGATGACTAGAATGCTGATTTTAACATTCAGTATCATTTCAAAGGTATCTGTATTTTATCCTGGCTCTCTGGCATGAAATGGATGGTTCTAAGATTAAATTGTAGAATTGTAATAGTGAGAGAAAGTTTCTCATAAATTATATCTTAATATTATGTTACAGTATTAATGGTAATTACATACTATTAATATGGTAATATGGTGTTAAGATAGTGACAAAACTCAATTTGTAAAATATTGTGTAGACACTAGAAAGTTAGGTATGATTCACCTGTCCATTCGTTTGAAGATGAACATCTTTTATTGCCTCACAATACAGATTTTTAAGAGCTCACAGGGTTCTCCAAATAATTTATGTATAATTATGCCATTAAGGTAAACATGATGAAAAATAATAACACTATATTAGGAAAAACTAAAACTGTTTTTAAAAATAATTTTCAATTAAATTACATTGTATCTAGTTTCATTTTCATTTGGTCAATTTCATTGACAAAATGCCTACACAGATGTAACTGGCTTTAAGTTGCAAGGAATCTCATAATATCATTTATTCGCCATTTTTATTTGTGTGACATAACACCTTTTATGGAAATCCTTATTCAGACAAGGCCTTAGGCCCTGCTATGTAGAGACAATGCACTGAAAGTAAATTAGTAAACTTAGAAAATGTTCTCTAACCTTTTAGGCTGCTAACAGAGTTGAGAGAGAACAGTCTTATTTATTTATGACAAGGTATAATTAAAATTGGTTGATAATTCAATGTCATTTTGGCCAATATTGTCAATTTTCTATTCATTTTTCTATGCTTCCTGTAAGTAGCCAGTGAATTGTTGATACAACTGTGTGACTATTTCAGCCTCTTTGCACCCAGCCATCAAATCTGGAAAAAAGTGTGTTTTAGCTTATGTTCTCCAGAGTCACTCTTTAGATTGTTCTCAACCTTGATCCACTTGGCCAATGGCATGTGGGTAGAAACTGTCTAGTGGGCAAAGTTTAAGCTTCAGCTATAGGAGGTTCTTCATATTACTAAACCCAGTTAGCAACTGTTTCATACTGTTTGTGTGTATAGCCTTTAGATAGTCTTACAAATGCTAAGGAACAGCTTGTCTCCCCTTAGGCACTCTTCTTTTAGCCTCAGATTTTAATTATGGCATCTAGTGACATAAGGCCACAAGTGTTACACCAAATATGGAAGATGTGAGAGACTGGGGACTTGCACACCTTATAAATGTTAAATATTGTAATTCAACTTGGTGGATAAGTATTTAATAGTCAAAAGCAAGTAGCAGCTTACATGATTGATTTGAGATTTTTCCTAATTTCTAAGGTGGCATTTAGTTCTAAGATTTTTCTCTCAACAGTTTTAGTTGCATCTCACATATTTTGAAATGTTGCATTTTCATTTTCATTTAATTCGATCTATGCTTTTATATTTTAATTTAAACTTCCTCTTTGACTATATATTATTTGAAAGTATGTTTTAAAATTTCTATTTGATTAGAAATTTTTCTATTCTCTGTTATTGATTTCCAGTTTGATTTTATTATGGTGAGAAAAGGCATTCTGTATGATTTTATTTTTTTAAAATGTGTTGAGGTTTGTTTCAGGGCTCCAAATATAGTCTACTTTGGTGAAAGTTTCATAATCATTTGGAATAATAAAATAGACATTTTGCTATTGTCTGAAACGGACTGAATTTATATACATATATATAGGAAAAAGGAATATGTATACATGTGCATATGTGTGTATATATATGCATATATATACATATTCATATGTGTGCATATATAATAATTTCTGTTGTTTATGTTGTTGAGATTGTCTATATCCTTGTGAACAAGGATATAGTTATATCTAGTGACTGTATGTGCTTTTGAGTTCTGGAAAGAAGATTATAAAGTCCACATGTATAATTATGGATTTCTCCATTGCTCCTTTCAGCTCTGTCAGTTTTATTTATGTATTTTGAGGCTTTGTTGTTTAGTATATACACATTTGTAATTGTTTTATCTTCCTGTGAAATTAAACCTTTTATTATAATGTAATATAATGTTCTTTTTTGTCTCTAAATTTTTTTTGATCTGAAGTATACTTAATCAGGTATTAATACAGGACACTTGACTTTCTTATTAATGTTTGCATTCATATGTAGTGAAACTCTTCTTTGAAAAAAAAGGGGAAATAAAGCATTCCCAGAAAACAGAAAATAAACAATTTGCTGCCAGTAGACTTGCTTTAAAGGTTAGGTTAAAGAAAAAAAAACCACAAAAACATAATTATTTTTTAAACATAAATAATGAAACAAAGAATCTGAAGCATCAGAAAGGAAAAAGGAAAATCAGAAAGAGCATAAATGTAGGTATGTACAATAGACTATATCTTACTTTTGAATTTTAGAAATTATATTAATCAAAAGTTATAATGCTGTCTTATACTAGATATAATGCCATCTTAGATAATTTTATTTAAAGGTAGGTAGGGGAAAGGGAACTAATGCATAGTTGAGAGTTCATTTTGTATTGGAAATCGTACCACTTCTTCTTCCCTCCATGATTTCAGATGAAAAACCCATTGACATTAGAACTGGTATCATCCTATAGATAATGTTCATTTCTCTCTTGCTGTTTTAGAAATGTTTTCCTTGTGTTTGATTTTCAGATGTTTATTTATGATGTGTTTGGCACAAATTTCTCTGTATTTAACTACTTTGGATTATTTCTTCCATGAACATTTGTATTTTTTGCCAAAGTCAAGAAGTTTTCAGCTATTCATGCTTTGAATGCTCTTTCAGACCCATTGTCATTTTTCCCTGCTCTTGTGGCTGTGATAATATGAATGCTGAACCTTTAGTTATGTTCCCTCAAGTCCCTGAAGCTCTGTTCTCTTCCTCTTGTTTTTCCTCCTTTTCTTCTTCCCCTTCCATTTCAGCTGCTCTTTTTGTCTATTTTCTCTCTACTTTTCATGTTGGGGGAATTATATTGATTTGTCCTGTGTTTCTTTATTCTATCTTCTATCATCTCAACAACACTATTAAGCCTACACAATGAGTTTTTTTTTTTTTTATTTCAAATATGGTATTTCCCCCTTTTATATATTTATTTGGTTCCTTCTTTATAACTTCTAAGTTTTTGGTGAGATTTTTCTATTTTTTATATTTGTTTCAAAAGAATTTGTAATTGTTTGTTTCATGATAGCTGTTTCAAAATCCTCATCTATTCAACAACAATTTCAACATCTGATTCATTTAAGCACTGATGGCTGTCAGTTGATTGTCTTTTCTCAGTCAGATTGTAATTTTCTTGGTTCCTAGTATGCCAAGTGATTTTCAGTTGTATCCTAGACATGGTTTAGTCTACTCTGCAGTCTGCGGTTCCTTGACAGTTTAATTTTTACATCCTTTGTGCTATTATTTTGGCTTGTGTTAGTTCTGTCTGATGCTTGTGGGGCTCTCACTGGTTCTTGCTGCTGCTGCCTCAAGAGGAAACTAAAAGATTCCTCCGGTGGGGCTACTGGATGTCTCCAGATGGAGGAAAGGATTCCCAGGTTCCTCACTGGATGCTCATTTACTGCCGGCCCCTAACCCCAGCTGCCCCAGTGTCTCTGCTCTGTGTAGAGGGAGTATTAGGTCCATAGGTATACAAAAAGACCTTCTGGGTCAGGATGCCTTCCATGTTTGAGTTCCTCTTTGCAGTTTTCTCTGCCATGTGGGGGTCTCCTAGTGTGGGTAGAAAGTCTTAATCTGCATGGAGCATCACTGTCAGGAGCTTGCAGTGGCAGGATTCCCCTGCCTGGGGGGACCTGGCGAGCAATTTTAGGAACAGTCACTTGCACTGGTAGGATCGGGTACGTGTGCCTCCTCCCCTCCTGGTGTCTCTGGGAAGGGAAGTCTCAAGACCACGGAGACAAGAAGGCTTCTCAAACCCATCTGCTTGCTGTGGTCCCTCTTGCAAGTAAGTACCATTGGCAGCTTCAGTATCTCTCTGTGGAGAAGCCGTCTCTGGTCCAGTGGGGAGAAGAGTGTTTCCTTGGTTGTCCATTGTTTGTGGGCCTCCAGAATGAATTTTTTGTTAGCTCTGCCAGTTTTGTATTTCCTATGGGGTTCTGGTTCTATGTGGGGAAGGAATGGGCCTATTCAGGTTGCTTGTTACTGTTAGGTTGGGGATGGGAAATGCTGGCTGGGTCCCCTTCCTCTGTTGGTTAGGAACCATAAGACATCCTTTGGCTGTGTTGTTCCTCCAGTCCCAGGTCCCTGACCAGTACACTGTCATACCGCCTTTCAGAGATTTCCCTTATTGCATTGCTATGGACTGAATGTTTGTGCCGGCCAAAAATTTATATCCTGAAACCTAATTCCCAAGGTGATGGAATTAGGAGGTGAGGCCTTTTAGGTGGCAGAGCTCTCACAAATGGAATTAGTGTTTTTTTAGAAGAGGCTCCAGAGAGTTCTTGCACCCCTTCTTCCATGTAAGTTCACAGGGAGAAGACAGTTGTCTATGCACATAGATATGGGATCAACCCTGCACAAAATCTGCCAGTAGATTGATTTTGAACTTCCTAGCCTCTAGAACTGTGGTTCAAAGAAAGGTTTATTGTTTATAAGCTATCTAGTCTGTGCTATTTTTTGATGTAAGAGCCTGAATGGACTGAAATATACCTCTTGTTCTATTTCCTGGGTTTATAGTTGTATTTAAAAATTTTAATTTATGGGAAGAAAGAACAAAAAAAATGGCTCTATATCATCTTGTCTTAACCTGAAGTCAATAATACATTTTTCAAAAATACTTTTTTAGTCTGAAAATTGTTCTGAGTATTTAAAGTCAGATGTCAGTAAACATGACATCCATGTTGGGTAGGAAAACCCATATAGCATCAGCTTTTCCCACTCACTTCCATCACATTTTAGGGATGTCAAGACAAAAAGTCACTCTCATAATTAAATCCATAATGAAGAATCTTAAAATTCTTTACAAAAAGCAGTTTGTCACTGTATGACTCTGTATGCATTTTATTCTCTCAGATGAATGAGTCAATAAATTCAGATAAAAGAAGAAAGTATACAAAGTCATGTAACAAGTTAACGTGACATAAATGATACAACTAATTCCTATATTGCTGGCAGTTCCAATTGGCTTTAAATGGCCACATCTAAGCAAGCTAACTAATTTCATTTGTGAGAAATACCTGAAAGGGCTATATAAAGAAATTTTTAAAGAAAAATATGTATATATATTAATATACATATATATATGCAATATACATATATAGAGAGAGATAAGTGGAGATAAGATACCTATTGCAAAATGGAAAGGAACGCCATGCATCTGTTGACTTTAACTCATGAATGTTGATGGCCTCCCTGCTCATAATGAAACAAAGAATTTATTCCCTGATTGCAAAGCCATCCACAGCTACTCAAGCAAAGGGTTATTTGAAGAATAATATTTTTTTAGCTTTTATGATACCTGAGATTTCTGTGGTAGTATCCAAAATTTGTCCTACAAACTTGCAGTAAATATGCAAGTCAGAATATGAATATTTCATCTAATACATCAGACTCTATGCTAGACTGAATGAGTCCCCAAAAATATGTACTTAAAGTAAGGACCTTGAGATGAGATTATATTGGGTTATAGACTGGGACCAACATATTTCCAAGGGGCCTTATAAGAGAGTCAGAGAGATATGAGCACAGAAGCAGAGGTCTGTATAATGTAAGGAAGGGACCACCAGCCAAAAAATGCAAGCAGCTTCTAGAAGCTGGAAAGGCAAGGAAATAGACTCTCCCCTAGAGCTTCCAGAAAGAATGCAGCCCTGATGACATCTTGATTTTGTAACTCCTGAACTCCAGAACTATAAGTAAAGTTTTTTTGTTTTAAGCTACTACAGTTGTGGTGATTTGTTACAGCGACAGTAAGAAAGCCTACAAGTTAGTTTTCTTTGAAGCCTATTCACTTGCACAATATCATCGAATCTTCTTTTCCATCCCTTTGCCTAAAATCTTACTGTTCTTTTGCCTAACTGACAAATGGGAGAAATAAAAATTTTTTCTGGACTCTATTTTGGAAACTGTGTTACTGCTAAGATTCTTACTCCAAAAATCCTCTGAAGGCACAAAGATTTTCAGCTCAAAACGATTTGTGTGTGTTTGGGTACATGTAAGTGCCGAAGTTTATTTCTGATCACACATACACAACATATGCACACATGAATATATATATATATATATATAATCTATTTATTTATTTATAAATTATTCTTAGACAATGTATGCTACCATGTTAATACGACTTGATGTAGGTAAGATTTTTTTTTTTTCTGTTCACTGCTGGATTTCCAGAACCCAGAACAGTCAAGGTCTATTGAATCATGAAAAATTCAACTGAGTACTAATACAAACTATAACTCTGTTTATCCTCAGTTATGAGGACTAGGTGACTTCCAAGCTCAGAGTCACCAGCTAAAACTAGATCTTGTTGTTTTTTTCTTATCAAATTATCGCATGCTGACATTGTGTGCATCTTATAACTGAAAAGTTTAACTCAGACTTATAGTCTAATGCACATGGTTTTGGGGGGCTTTAAAAATTTTGATTCAGTTGTATGCTTACTGGTGACAACTCTAACTTAGTTGTGGTAATCAAAAGAGATGGCAAATTCATGTTAATAAAGAAGCGATGAGTAACATTCTCTATAACTATGCTGAAATGATTCAGAAGGGAGCCAAGTAGTACAGCATGTACCCCAATGTTTTTTTTGAAAGAAAGAAATTAAAAATTCAGGATGAAATCAATTACTGATACAATCAAATGCCATTTCATCTAAACCTTTGAGGTATCTGGAATGTTTGCTGTGATGCAAGTTTGTCATGAAAACACAGCTGGAGATCACATTACAGATGAATGAAGCTAAGCTAATGCCACCCTCATTGGTGAATTAGCAAGCATAGAAAATTATTACTATTATTATTATTTGAGACAGAATCTCCCTCTGTCACCCAGGTTGGAGTGCAATGGTGTGATCTCAGCTCACTGCAACCTTTGCCTTACAGGCTGAAGTGATTCTCCTGCTGCAGCCTCCTGAGTAGCTGGTACCACAGGCATGCACCATCATGCTTGGATAATTTTTAGATTTTTAGTAGAGACAGGGTTTCACCATGGCAGACAGGCTGGTCTCGAACTCCTGAACTCAAGTGATCCACCTGCCTTGGCTTCCCAAAGTGCTGAGATTACAGGTATAAGCCACCGTGCCTGGTCATAAAAGATTAAATTGTAATGGCATAAGGAGAGGAATGGTTTCATACATCAGTATTCACCCTTTAACTTGGTTCTGCTCTCCAAGCTCCTGGATCATTTTAGGCAGGCTCACTGACTTTTACTTTAGGTTCCTGTAAATTCAAATCTTCCCCCCGCCCACCCCAGATAGGTTTTTGGAATTTCAGAGTTTAGGGGGAAGAGAAACAGAGAGGTGACAATTGATTTTTAAAATGTAATATAATATGCATTGTTGAATATCCTGTGTGGTAGTATTTTCTTCAGTTTATGTTGACACTAGAAGTGCTTATAATAAGAAAGAGAAAGAGAAAGAGGGTGAGAGAGAGGAGAAAGAAGAAAGCAAGAAAAATAAAAACAGAAAAAAATAAAAAATGTATTGAGTGTGATAGTAATTGTAAAGAATATGATAATGTAATAAATGTATTGTCATTATGTCTTAGAAAAGAACGTTAGTTTTCACCCTAATTATATTTTTTAAATAAGCATTGTAACTGAGAATATAGACTCATTTTCCTACTGATTTTAAAAATCAATTAATTAAAATGTCTTAATGCCATATACATATGAAGCATTCTGAAATACCTTCCCAGTTAAGGTGACAGATTTTAAATAAATATTTCATAGAATGTTATTTTGCATTCAACCTAATATTGTAAGATGTTTTGCCTACAATATCACCAGATTGCTTTTACTTTTCTACCAACATCATTATCATGTTTTCTTTCTGCCCTCCCTTCTGTGGCTTCCTGGGATCTGGGACATTCACATCAAACATAGCAAACAATTTAACATGCCATTAGAGGCTTCACAATGTTTTCTAACTTCCTTTCTTCCCCCCTTCACCTCCTCTTCTCTTCATCTTTCTGCTTTCGTCTCTCTCTTTCCCATTAGACAGTGAGTCCTTGTCATATGTGGGCATTATCTTAGTATCGGTACCATTACAGGGAACAGGACAATCAGGATCTCTATTTATTTGAACACCCTGTAATGAAGAAGGATGTTTAATAGAACAGCAACACTAGGCTTACACCAAAGAAGCCCAAATAAAGGAGGTAAGAGCACAGATTCTGGAGCTGTTTCAATCTCAGCTCCATAATTGATAAATGCATGACTTGAGGCACTATGTAATCTTCCTGAGACCATTTTTAAAAAATCTACAGACAAGGAATAATAAGAAGGGAGAGGAGGAAAAGAAGAATAATAACTGCTTTATACATTCCCCAAGAATACTAGTTGAGATAATATTTATAACTATGCAATTGAATATTGTAAATTCTCAATAAATGTTAGCTGCTATCATTATCATTATGATTATGTGTTGTTGTTAGAGGCTGGGCTAAACAATATACATGTGCTTAAGGAGTCCAGCTGGATTTGAGAACTGCAAAACAGCTTCCTATGACTTATAAAAATAATGATTTTCATCTAGTCTATCCAGTCTATGATAGACTGGATAAAGAAAATGTAGCACATATACACCATGGAATACTATGCAGCCATAAAAAAGGATGAGTTCATGTCCTTTGCAGGGACATGGATGAAGCTGGAAACCATCATTCTCAGCAAACTAACACAGGAACAGAAAACCAAACAGCACATGTTCTCACTCATAAGTGATTGTTGAACAATGAGAACACATGAACACAGGGAGAGGAACATCACATACCCGGGCCTGTTGAGGTGTGCGGGGGTGCTACGGGAGGGATAGCAGGGGGTGGAGGGACTGGGGAGAGCTACCATTAGGAGAAATACCTAATATAGGTGATAGGGGATTGGTTGCAGCAAACCACCATGGCATGTGTATACCTATGTAACAATCCTGCATGACCTGTACATGTATCCCAGAACTTAAAGTATAATAAAAATAAATAAATAAAATAAATAATGGTTTTTAATGACCAAAAAATTATTCACCTGGAATCCAATGGGCTTGGAATAGGTAACAAGGATAGTTGAAAATGGACATAGTATGATTTTCTTCCCAGGGCTCTTCCAAATTAGGGGGACAAAGGTGAGTTTATCAACTAAAACATAACATAATGCACTTGTGCTGCTCCAGAGTGAAGGAGCCCCACACAGCACATGCCTCCCAAATCCTCATTGGCTGCCTCTTTTATCTGCTGCTTTTCAAGCTGAAAGAGGTCAATAAAGCATTGCAGAGAACAAAGCGCATGTGCAGTATAAAAATGACACTGGAGAAACTGGAAATGTTGAATCATCTGGTGAATAAAGGGCATATCATTCATTCCTGGACATACATGTATTTTCAGTTCCAATTATTATTGCTGAATCCAGGCAAGAGGTAACATATGAAGCAAAGCTGGCAATTTTGTTCATCAATGACCCAGGGTATAAGAACAGGGAAAATAAAAGTTAGCTTGTGAAATGAGTCATTGCTGGGTCTTGTGTTGGTATTTCTGAACATACTATTTTTATCTAGATCCTTTTATGCTCATTACTGAAATTATAGTGAAAGATAAATGAAGGAAGCCTACACAAAGAACTTCAGGATCATCATGGCTGTTATTTGAAGAATAATGATTTGCATTTCATTGCAGAGATAGAGTGATTCCATTAACACAAAAAAAAAGTTGGCAAAAAAGGATGTAGGTCATGGAGGAGGTGACTTAGTGTGATGAGTAGTGCCATTAATAACAACAGCCTTGGACCAGGAATCAGGAATCCTGGCAGACATTTCAATACATTTCTAGCTGGCAGGCCAGCCCTGGGTCACTGCGGAAATAAATCCTTGAACCCCCCATGCTTTAATGTGTCAAGTGCAGGGAGCCTTTAGAACCTTCCTCATATTTCTCAAAAGGGGTTGTGCCAATCAAAGGAGAACTGGCCACTGTGCTTCTCCTCATCAGCTGAAACAACAAACTGCGATGACTATATCAATAATTCATTTAACTAAATCCTATTGATGTTTTTGTTGGAATGTATGCGTTTATGAGAGTATAGGTTTGCTTTTAAATCTATAAGTCTCAACTTATACTTGATTTGTAAATACCGTATTTTTTAAATCAGTAAAATCACACTATCCCCATTCCTTTTTCTCTCCATCTGTCTTTTTCCTCTGGATATATTTTGCTGTAAACATACATGGAATTCTAAAGCTTTTCTACTCTTAGTGTCCAAAGTATGGCTGGGCATGAGCAGCTTTGGTATCTATCAGGAGTTTATTAAAAATGCAGACCCTCGGGCTCCACCCTTCCCCTGTGGGACCAGACTTTACATTTTAACAAGAATTTCAGGTGATTCTTTTTGCACCTTAGATGTGAGGAGCACTGATTTAATTCAATTTAATTGTCAGGTTGGTTTTGAATCATCATTTACTTCATACCCCAGTGGCGAAGATAAGAATAAAGACTCAAAACAAAGCACAAAAACTCTCAAACCTGGCTTGGGGTTGGGGGAAGTCTCTGGTGGTCTAGTCCAGATTCCTCTTCTTAAATTGAAAGGAATAATAATATGCCCAAGTTATATTCTTACTGAGCCAGAAGCAAAAATCTTAATCTGCTGACTTGAGTCATAGGTACTTTTCAACAATACCATGTTGGCAAAAATTTACTTTGCTACTGAACTTTTCTATTTTCTCTCTCTGGCCACAGAAAAGTTAACCACAGATTCTCTGAGTTACCCTTGGTGACTTGGTCTGTGACTCTTAGGCGCCTGTTTGCATGTACTTATTTATAGCAGAAAACAACTATAAACTGCTCAGTGGAGACCAAGGTCATTGAGGCTGTGCTAGTGGTGGCTTGGCTAATTCACTACCCTTTGCCTCTGGCTCCTCAATTATGGAGTAGAAGATGTTTCATCTTTACAGAGACCTTTGACAGTCTTAGCAGAAAAGCCTCTGAGAAGTGAAGAGCATTACTGTGCCCTGCAAATGAAAACTACACCATTCTGCGAACTCTCTCTGTATCTGGAACTGAAACTGAAATTCACAGCTGTCATTGGTGTAAATCATATATTACCCAGCAGTTTATTCCCACAAGCAGAGCCAAAGTTGCTTTGCAATTTATGAGCTGCACACACTTGGTTCTCTGTGGAAATAACAGTCTGTGATAGAAAGAACAATAGATTTGGGGTTAGAAGTTCTGGCTTTGAGCCCCACTTTCTCCACTTACTGCTTGAGTGCCTAGAGGCTGCTATTTCATCTCTCTGGGCTTCTATTCCCTCTTTTTAAATAGCTTTACTTCTGCTTATGTCAAGATGTTCTCCTCTAGTGTTTGCCACTGACACTGTATTTTTCATCTGCCTCAGTGTAGAGGTTATCCTTCTGCTGTTCCAGTGTTCATAATTTTTTCCCTTTTCTAAGACCATTAGTTTTTTATTTTGCTGTCAATGTGGCCCCAGGCAATGTAACTCTACTCTCAGCTCTTCCAGAACAGTATGTGACCATGCTGAGGCCAATGAGTACACTCAATGCTCTCTGGTCTCAAAAACTGTGTTCAGTAATTGACATGTGAACTAATGCACTAGCCCAATGGGATGGTCCCAGGACTGGCCAGTGAATGCTGCATCCAAGAGTTTCACTTCCTTTTCACTGTACAAGGAACAAGATGCACGACATTTTTATGACCATTTGCTTCCATGAGAGATACCAACTTGAGGACAAAACTGACACACTGAGGTGGCAGAGATGAAAGAACTGGAGCCTGAAAGGCACCATTGACTTCTGGATCAAGCCACACTTATAAACAACTTTATCTCCGTACTTTTCAGTTATCTAAAACCCTTCTCTTCATTGCTTAAACAAGGTTCAGTGTGTGTATTTCTACACCAGGAAACCTAATCATATGGGCTAACATAAACATTGTGGTCACAACAATGTTTTTAAGCAGCCAGCTTTTCACACATTTTTAAAAATATTATTTATAATTTACTCCACTCCAAAAAACATAACATGGGATGTTGTTTAGACAACCAATGCTAAGGGTTCTTTGAATACTGAGATAAAAATATATATACACACACACATATGTATGTGTATATATATACACACACACACATATATACATATATATATGTGTGTGTGTGTATGTTTTGTAAACTATGAAGTACTCACAAATCTAAAATATCATTATTTCACAAAGCAATGAGTCTTAAGGAAACACACTAACCTTGGTCTTACTTTATTTGAGGTAAATAAACGAAAGGAATCCATAGGTCTTATTCCCCAAATAGTGAGTATACACATACACACAATTTCCACAGAATCTCACAGAGGTCATGGACAAACTTCACAGGTCATTTGTTATGTCTTCAGGACTGATCTTTTATAATTGATTCTTAATGTATAGTTTATGGGCACATAGCCTAACAAAGATTTTTAAAACCACACACTGTCCTAAGCACCAATGCATTCTAAGAATTCCTCTATCAAATATATTTTATTAGAAACTCCCACCTGAAAGCTCTATTAGAATTCAGTCAAAGCTCCATTACAAAGCCATAATTAGAGACATTCAGTTGAAGTCAATGGTTCTATGCTTTTCTTGTGACCTGCCTTTACATTTCTCCTTAAATTGTTTCATAATAAAGTGGGGAAATTTTTGATGGCTGTCTAAAACACAGATTGAAGTAGAAAAAAAACTGCAATAATTAAATTGAAGATTTTATTTGTGAAGTCATTTTATATCTGTCTAAAAGCAACTCAGATTTCTATAGCTCCCTCTTCCAATCAAACTTCAGAAAGGAGAGGGCAGCAGACAGATATGGGAAAAGAAAGGCAGGTTTAGAGTGAGCAACAAAATATTTTCATCCTCCCCCACTCATCCACTGCAAACCTTGTGCTATGAAAAATCTTCAGCACAAAAGAGCAACAGTGAATTTATGATGCAAGCTTGGGCAGAGGGCTGCAGTTTTGGAGTCAGAAAAACCATGATTTGAACTCCAATTTTCCCACCTTCCTGCTATGTGACATGGGGAATTTGCTTAATTGATTTCTAACTGCTACCCCTGCTTTTGATCTTCCCCTTCTCTTTAAAGCCTTTTCTCAACATCCTTCTCATTGCCTATACCTCTCCAGCCATGCCAAAATGCGCTAGCTTGTTCTTCCCTAATGTACTGCCTGTAACAGTCATCTGCGGACAGTTATAGGGCTCACTCTCTCACCTTCGGGCATTTGCTTCCATCTCACAGTTTCATGGAAGGAAGTCCTGACCCCCATGCTTAGCACTGCAACTCCTTCACGTTGCTCTAAGTTTTATGTTCCTTAGTCCATATAATCTTGAACAGCCTATATTATATTAACATATATGCAAACATTGTGTTTATTGTACCTTCTTTGCCAGATTATAAACTCTGGAGAGATAGGAGAAGGTAGAATTCATCTGATTCTCCAATGTCGTCCCATCACCTAGAATAGTGCCTGGCATAATAGGAACTCAATGCATGTTTGATTTACATAATTAAATATATTAATCTCTGTGAATTTTTTTAAATCTGAAAATTGGACAATATGATATTACTGAGGCAGACCACCACTACCTAGAGAGTTCTAACTGTACCTCTGTAAACAAAATCCAAGGAAGTTTACACAGCAGCTGGGCAGGGTCCACGGCAGCTCAGCAATGCCTCTGCTGGCATACTGTGACTAGACTACCTCCCTGCTGGGCAGGGCATCTCTGAAAAAAGGCAGCAGCATGTCAGGAACTTATAAATAAAGCTCCATCTTCCCAGGATACAGCATCTGGGGAAAGAGGCGTTTATGAGTTCCACTGCAGCAGACTTAAGTGTATCTGCCCAGCAGCTCTGAACAGAACAAAGGAACTCCCAGCACAGCACCTGAGCTCTGATAAGGAGCACACTCTCTCCTCAAGCAGCTCCTTGACCCCCGTATATCCAAAGAGGTACCTCATAAAGAAGAGCTCGGGCTGACATCCGGCGGGTACCCTTCTGGAACAAAGATAACAGAAGAAGAAACTGGCACAACCCTTGGTGTTCTGCAGCCCCTGCAGGTGATTCCCAGGCAACAGGGTCTGGAGTAGACCTCCAGTAGACCTGCATCAAAGGGGCCTGACTGTTAGAAAGAAAACTAAAAAACAGAAAGAAATAGCTGCAACATCAACAAAAAGGATGTCCACTCAGAGACTCCATCTGGAAGTCACCAACTGCAAAAACGTATCTTCCAATCTTGGTAGATAAATCTACCAAGATTGGAAGAAACCAGTGTAAAAGGTTGAAAACATCCAAAACCAGAATGCCTCTCCTCCTCCGAGGAATCATAACTCCTCACCAGCAAGGGAATAAAGCTGGATGGAGAATGAGTCTGATGAACTGACAGAAGCAGGCTTCAGAAGGTGGGTAATAACAAAATTCTCTGAGCTAAAAGAGCATATTCTAACCCAATGCAAAGAAACAAAGAAACTGGAAAAAAGGTTAGATGAAATGCTAACTAGAATAACCAGCTCAGAGAAGAATATAAATGACTTGATGGAGCTGAAAAACACAACAGGAGAACTTCACAAAGCAGACACAAGTTTCAATAGCTGAATTGACCAAGCAGAAGAAAAGATATCAGAGATTGAAGATCAACTCAATGAAATAAAATGAGAAGGCAAGATTCAAGAAAAAAGAGTAAAAAGAAATAAACAAAGCCTCCAAGAAATATGGGATTATGTGAAAAGACCTAATCTACATTTGATAGGTGTACCTGAATGTGATGGAGAGAATGAATTCAAGTTGGAAAACACTTTTCAGGATATTGTCCAGGAAAACTTCTGCAACCTAGCAAGACAGGCCAACATTCAAGTCCAGGAAATACAGAGAACACCACAAAGATATTCCTCAAGAAGGGCAATCTCACAAAGTTTTTCACATGTTAAAAAACTTTATTTGCCTACTATGTTGACCACATAGTTGGTTAATAACTGTATCTTCCCTGTGTCCTTCCCAAAGCACATTGTTAGAGATTTAACAGGCCGATGTTATGTTTGAGAAGTCAGAATCTTCATTTTCTGCCATATTTAGTTTGGGCAACCAAAAACTCTACATGATTTGGTGAAGATCATGTGTTATGTCTTGAGGACAAGGTCAGCATATGATTATTTCAAGGGACAGGAAGGCTAAAATATGAAAGCAAATGTAGGTCTGAAACACAAATATCAATAGAAAAAAGAAAATGTTAAAGTGAGATGGTTTAACTAGTCATGTTTAAGCTGAGCCCTTCAATTCATGTTATCCCTTGAGGCAGGAAGAGAATGAACAATCAAGATCAAGGAAACAGTTGTTAGGCCCCAACCTAAGAGATAATCGGGTCAAGACTTTTGTTTGAGGAAATTTTATTTCTGAAGATATAAAGATTCTTATGGCTTTTAGAAGAAGTATTAAAAGTTTGTCTCTCTCTTTCACACTGCATTCTTATTTTTATACAAGGTTGGGTCCAGATTAGAGAAAACACACACAATCCCTGATAATTAGAAGTGCTGACATAGATTGGTCATATTCATGGAAAATTATTAATCCAAGTATGAAGTGTATGCTGTTTATAAAGTAAGTCCCAGTTTGGGGTGATTTCTAGGGAGAGTGAATCTTGGTAACATTTACATAAGTGGAAACAAGGGTAGACGCAAGTCACTTCAAGAAAGACAAGGATGCAATGCTCAGGACTAGGCAGACAGAAATGGGAGGAAAGGAATACCTGAGGGACAGGAAAACACAGCTTGGGGCTACAGCTGTTCTATGACTGGAATAATTTTGTCTAGTTTTTCTGGTTTAAAATTTTTTAATTTTAACTTTAATAATGCTGTCCTTTGTCCAGCAAAGGTTATTGTGGTTTTACAGTACGACCTAGCAGTTTCTTCTGTTACTGTTTGTGATTTTGAGTCATAATTGGGAAGTTTTTCCCTCTAAAAGATTATAGCAGAATTTACCCATTTTCCCTAATACCAGTATGATTTTATATTTTCCATTAAAATCAATACTAGGAATTATCTTCTTTCAAGATAATAGATACTTACTGTGTGCTTAGAACTGTACATGAACTAACTGACTTAGTCTTCACTACAATTTTGAGATACGGATGTTATGTATTCTATGCATGTATGTACAAAAGGAGAAATTGAGAGTCAGAGAAGTTAAGTGAATTCTAAAAGGTCATGCAGCTCATAAGTAGCAGTGCAGCAGAGTTCAGCCTACCTCAAATTCTGGAGTACTTAAAGACCATAGTATACTGGTTTCCTGAAAGACACACAGAGTAAGAGATTTACGGGATAGGGTAATGGTGAAGGAGAACGAGTGATAAACTGTACTATTTTATGGAGAAAGATGCAATAAGACAATTTCCATAGGTCCAAAGAATATTATCTTGCTTGGCTTTGGGTATTTCCTCCCACTGACACAATAATTTACAAAAGTGACTTTTATCCAATGAATCTGATCATTGTTTCAATAATTAGAATTTGTCAGTTTCACTGTTATCTTCCGCTAATATCATTTCGCTCTGTACTTTCTGAATAAGTGCTACCTATGTTTACTTTCAAGAGGAAAGGGAGCTCATGTATAACAAAACCTCAGAACTGATTAAAGAGTGCCTAAAAGTATATCTCAAAATCCAGGCTTATCCACTGGGCTCAGAGCTTTGGATGTGATACATCATACATAATACAAGAGCAAAAGAGTTAGAGAAAGTTCACCAAAAATCATTTGAACTTCCATTAAGAGAGTGTTCAGCTGTCTTTCCTCCATCATACCATTAAGCATCTCATTATCATTAGCTCTCTTTGTGGGTTTTAACAATTGTCTTTTCGTCTAAACACCACTTCATGCTCTGACCCAACAAATGCAATTTTGACCCCATTAACCTGGTTGGTGTTAACATTGGAATAATAAAGAATTGAAACTAATCTCCATATGAATGGTTAGTTGGAGTCTTATTTAAGTTTGATGTTGAGTTTTCTGGCCATTGTCAAGGGCTTTACCCTCCAACTAGGTCAACTAGCATCTCTTGGAGACCCAGAGTTTGGGTAAGGGCATGGTAATGAATAAATGGATATGAAGTTCTATTCATCAGTAGAAAATACAATAGAAGTTAATGTTTTTCAGTGTAGTGGAAAGACTCTTAGAGATGATCCCACCTTAACCAAATGGCAAGGAGAACAAAGGAGGGGGTAGATTTGAGGGTAGCTGTACATTTTTTAACATCTATATGAAAAAAACACAGCTATGTGAATTTTGTTTTCTAAGGTTGACAGATTTAGTAAATAGAAATATAGGATTCCCAGTTACATTAGAATTTCCGATAAGAAAAGAATAATTTTTAGTATAATATTTAGAAAATATTTATACTAAATAAAAATTGTTTATCTGGATTTGAAGTTTACCTGGGCATACTAAAATTTATCTGCAGTCCTAGTCTGGGTATATTTTATTTTAGGATTTTGGCAGCTACATCTACACAGTTATCTAGTTAAGAAAGGAATAGGCTCTCCCTCTATGATCATACATGAAATGTAATAGAAGCTGCTTTCTCTATGTTCTCAGTATTCCGACAGCTGCCATATTTTGAGGGACAGAATAAAACCCTGCTTGTAAAATCATAATGTTTTCATTTCTCTAGTGTAGTCAAATATTTAGTCTTGTTGTTCACCAAATGGTATTAATGAGAAAACAGGTCAGTGGATTATTTCCCTTGAGATCCACTTAGCACTAAAAAAAAATCATGACATTTTACAACTTGGAGGAATCAAACCATAATTCTGTGCAACTTCCATCTTTTTAAATAAGTAACTGGAGTCTCCAAGCTGTTCAGAGACTTGTCAAAGGTCAGATGGTAAGTGGCACTGATTCTGTGACCCACTCTGCCAGGTCAAATATGAGCATTTTATTATTTAATTTTCACTGCCAGCCTGAGAATAAGTAGTGTGAAGCTGGTGCAAAAGTAATTGTGCTTTCAGACTGTGACCTGTAAATCATTATAACTAGGCTCAAACACATCTTTTTATGTCAAAATAGGAGCCATTACAATCAACACACATTTTTGCCAACGAGAAATAAGTGTTTATTGTTGTAAAAATTTGTGCTTCAGGATTCGACAAACTCTTGGAAAATAAGTTCAGCATCCTGCTGGTTGTGGAAACATTTTTTCTGCAAAAATCAAGATGCTTGAAGGACTGGTAGTTGGTTGGCAAGAAGTCAGGTGAATATGGCAGATGAGACAACTTTGTAGCCCAATTCTTTCAACTTTTGAAGCATTTGTTGTGGGACGTGTAGTTGGGCATTGTCATGGAGAAGAATTATATCCTTTCTGTTGACCAATACCAGCTGCAGGTACTGAAGTTTTCAGTGCATCTCACTGATTTGCTGAGCGTATGTCTCAGGGGTAATGGTTTGGCTGGGATTCAGAAAGTTGTAGTGGATCCGAACAGCAGGAAACCACCAAATGGTAACCATGACCTGTTTTTGGCACAAGTTTGGCTTTCGGAAATGCCTTGGAGCTTCTTCTCAGTTCAACCACTGAGCTGGTCATATAAAATCCACTTTTTATCGCATGTCACAATCCGAGAGAAATGATTCATTGTTGTTTTGTAGAATAAGAGAAGACAACACTTCAAAACGACGATTTTTTTGATTTTCCCTCAGCTCATGAGGCACCCACTTATCAAGCTTTATCACCTTTCCAATTTGCTTCAATGCTGAATGACCATAAAATGGTCAACTTTGAGTTCTTGGGCAAATTCTCGTGTAGTTGTGAGAGGACCGGCTTCAATGATTGCTCTCAACTGGTTGTTGTCAACTTCCGATGGCCGGCCACTACGCTCCTCATCTTTAAGAGTCTCGTCTCCTTTGCAAAACTTCTTGAACCATCACTGCACTATATGCGCGTTAGCAGTTCCTGGGCCAAATGCATTGTTGATGTTGCGAGTTGTCTTCATTGCTTTACAACCCATTTTGAACTAGAATTTTAAAAATTGCTCGAATTTGCTTTTTGTCTCATACCATTTCCATACTCTAAAATAAACATAAAATAAACAGCAAGTAATGTCATTAGCAAAACAACATAAAGGGAAAGATGCCCATTCAAATGATGTGTAACATAACCATGTTTATTTAAGAATGTATTCCAATCTCAAAAAGCAAATTCCAACAATGCAAAAACTTCAATTACTTTTGTATCCACCTAACATTATCACAATTTTATAGATTAAAGAGTCTGAGTGAAGTTAACTAATTTTTATTGAAGAAGAAGGACAGAAAACATCAGGGCTGAGATGTGAAATGAAAATTGTCTGAATCTTGAGTTCATTCTCTCTTAATCTCTACAAAATCTCTCTCTCTCCCCAATTCCTCCCTTTCTACACACATGCGCACGCACACACACACACTAACACACACATACCCCATGCCATGGGCATAAATACTTCTATTGTATGATTTATATAATGTACTTGTTAAGGAGCCAAAACAAGGTTTGTAGATTTCTTAAAATAAATCTAGCGCCAGGACAGAAATAAACCATTTGAGATGGGCTAGAAGTATCATTCCCCCCAGGTATGTCAGGGTTACAATATCAGAGGATAGTGCCAGGGTTGGCCTGTGAGTTCTTGAGTGGAACACCCATATTTTGTTATGTTTTTTAGTCCTAACTTCTACCTCATTAGCAAAGTTTTCAATAAAGCTGAGAATTGTGCTATTTCTTGCATTTTTAATAGATTTTATTTTTTAGAGTAGTTTTAGGTTCACAGCAAATTTGAATGGAACATACGGAGAGTTCCCATATACTCCTTGACTCCACATTTGCCACATCCTCTCCTACTATCAAAGATGTAGAATGGTACATCTGTTGCAGCTGTTGAACCTACATTGGCAAGTCATTGTCACCCGGAATTTAAAGTTTACATTAGAGTTCAGTCTTGGTGGTATCTATTCTATGGGTTGTGACAAACGTACAATGATATGTATCCATCATTATATTTATCGGCTGCATTTAAAGTCTGCTTCTGAGTTAGCGATTGCAAGTCTAACTGAAATTTGTCTTAGAAGATAAAGCATCTTGACATACTGTCAGAAATCTTGGGCCATAATATAGTTAATAAAGTGTTTGAGCAAGGAATAATACAATTTTATAAAAGCAACTGGTCTTGGCCAATAGATGTAGCTTTGACAATCTCTGTTAGATTTCCAAATATTCTGTCTTAACATTTACTTTAGGAAATGTATATAACAGTATTAAGTAAATATATTTAAATGTCTAAGTAATGAATTTTTTTTTGCAGTTTTGGAAAATTTTATTATATTACATATTTGATGATGTTTCCTCTCCCCTTTACAATCTCTTGTAGTTTATTTATTTATTTATTTATTTTTAAATATATTTTTTATTGCATTTTAGGTTTTGGGGTACATGTGAAGAACGTGCAAGATTGTTGTATAGGAACATACATTGCAATGTGGTTTGCTGTCTTTCTTTCCATCACCTTTATCTGGCATTTCTCCCCATGTTATCCCTCCCCAACTCCCCACCCTTCGCTGTCCCTCCCCTATTTCTCCCCAACAGACCCCAGTGTGTGATGCTCCCCTCCCTGTGTTCATGTGTTCTCATTGTTCAACACCCACCTATGAGTGAGAACATGTGGTGTTTTTCTGTTCTTGTGTCATTTTTCTGAGAATGATGGTTTCCAGGTTTATCCATGTCCCTACAAAGGACATGAACTCATTGTTTTTATGGCTGCATAGTATTCCATGGTGTATATGTGCCACATTTTCTTTTTCCAGTCTATCAGTGATGGGCATTTGGGTTGGTTCCAGGCCTTTGGTATTGTAAACAGTGCTGCAATGAACATACGTGTGCATGTGTCTTTATAACAGAACAATTTATAATCCTTTGGATATATACCCAGTAATGGATTGCTGAGTCAAATGGAATTTCTATTTCTAGATCCTTGAGGAATCACCACACTGTCTTCCACAATGATTGAACTAATTTATATTCCCACCAACAGTGTAAAAGTGTTCCTATTTCTCCACATCCTGTTAGAATGGTGATCAGTAATGAATTTTTATGGGAGTCCAGAGTGAGTCTAAGTTGTTTGTCTGCTAAATATTAATTTGTGTTTTAGTAAATATTATCGTGTTCACTACAGACCTAGGAACATTCAGGACAGCAGGAAAAATGAGACCAAATGTTATACTTACCACAAATATAAGAATGATATTTTCACTATGATTTCTTCTCAAAAATAAACTGATTCAACTATGAAGGGTAATTTGTAGTACAATTACCTTTATTAACCTAATTGCTCTCGTGCTGGATAACTTGGGCAGAGAATGCTAGCAAGCTCACATTGGTCTACTTACTTTGAATGTTGGAAAAGAAACAACTTTCAAGGTACTGTCATTAAAAAAAAATCCACATTTTAAATTTCATCACAACATTTATAAAGAGTTTAAATTTCTTAATATTTTTCCCCTAAAACATTTATATTGATGTAATAACCAACTCCCTGGAATATTTGGAATACTTAAGAACTTCAAATGAACCTAGGCCAGGCTTCAACTTGTGTGACAACTTCTGCTGGCTCAGGAGTTTTTAAATAAACAAAGAAAATATAATTATAGAATGAGAGTGCTACTAGAATTAATAGTGTCGACTCTATCAGTCCAATTATTAATACATAGTTACATTCAACTAATTGAAAAGTTCTATTGATGATATTACCAAAGAGTATTTCAAATATTTCCATTTGTTTCCATCACCGTTTTTACACTCCTGTCCAAACTTATTTCCAACCTAATCTGCAATGGCCTCTTATCCTAATTTCCACAGCCATCCTGATCCATTGCCCCTCCCTTAAATTAATCCCATCTGTGGCTGGCTGCTAGCATTAGCTTTATAAAATACATTTGGATAAATTATCTCAGAGTTTCTCATTACCCTTATGATGAAGTAAAGAAAAAAAAGAAAAAAATCATCCTCTTCACTGGAAGCGCCTAAATGATTTAGCCACTGCTGACTCCACCATGATTTTTATACTACAACCAGCTCCTTATTCACTAAATTCTACTTACACTAGTCTTTTCTCTCATCCTTTAACTAACTGGTCAAGACCTTCCAAGTCCCAAAGCATGTTATTCCTCTTGCTTCTTCTTTTCTTCTATTTTCTGGTTAATTTCTGCTCACCCTTCAAGTCTTACCCTACATGTCTCTTTCCCAGGGCATCCTCCTCTGACATCCCTAACAAAGAGGTTAGTTAGGTAGCTATGCTATAAACTCTCACAGCATCTGGAAATTTTACTTTGTAGCACTTAACCACAATTTTATTCTAACAATTGTTATTGTATTGGCACCATGTGTTTTTTTTGCCCTCCACTAAGCTCCTTGAAACCATGTATGTTGTTCATAATTGACTTCCCTAATATTCTGCTGAAAAATTAAAATCACTTGAAGACAATGAAAAAAATCCTAATACCTAGACCATGCCCAGATCAATTAAATAAAAGTTTAAGTGCTGGCCTGAGTATCAGTACTATTTTAAACTCCCTACTATTTTATTTTAAAGCTCTCATAGTGATTCCAATGGAATTCAAGATTGAGAACATCTGACTTTACACAATATTTGTCATAAAATAGATGCTTAAGAAGCATTTGTTGTATTAAAGAGTAGATTAGAAATATTGAGATGGCCCCAAGACAAGGTATTCACATAGAAGCAAAATAATTATCCAAATTTAAATAAAATAGAAAATTTTGAAGAATCCTCTAAATAGGTTAGGTGTCTTAACCTATGGAAATTTAAAAAATCATTATTCATGTCCCCTAAGAAAACAC
This sequence comes from Plecturocebus donacophilus, assembly GCA_004027715.1. Classification (NCBI taxonomy): domain Eukaryota; kingdom Metazoa; phylum Chordata; class Mammalia; order Primates; family Pitheciidae; genus Plecturocebus; species Plecturocebus donacophilus. Next base: position 7,230 of record PVKP010001330.1, on the reverse strand, counting down.
AATCTAAGTAAAGCTATATCTGACAAGTAAAGTAACTCTAACCACAAAATAGAAGATAAGAAACTTGTTATAAATCAAAGAGTCATTTCCCAGTAGAAAAATAAATGTTTGTTTGGATTAGGGAGTAGTAAAAGAGAAATTACAGAGGTGTGAGGTTGGGACCATCTGTATCCACAGAGCTTAACTAACAGAACTGAGAACTGAAGCCATCTCTGTCAACATGACTTAACTACTTTTTCCAGGGAAATCTTTCTCAGTAAGATAAGACTATAAACCAATAGATAGCTTCCCTGTTTGCTTCACTAAATTCCTACAAGCCAATATATCTGAACAAACAGTTTTCTCATCTGGGCAAATAGTTCTCCTATGAGGACATTAGATTGCTCATGTGGGCAAACATCTCATTTGCCAAACTCACTTCAAGACTCTCATCTTGCTGGGTCCACCAATTGTAAATTATTATACTATTTACTTTGTCCTATCCTAATCAGTTTCTCACCTTGAGACACTTGCCTTAAGCTACTTGAGCCCTGACATCAAAAGCCTTTCAATGTTCTGCTGACTTCCCCATTTTGAAGACCCACTAAGTGTCTTTCAAAATGAGAAACCTTTCTGAAAAGTCCTTTGACATTGATTAGATTTGAGAAACTGTATCTTCAGCGGAAGCAGACTTTGTTTCCATCTTTTCTCTGTCGACAACAGTTTCCATCTTTTCTCTATCTACAACATAGACAAATAGTAAGAAAAAAATTATGATCCAGTTTGCATTTCACTTCTAAGCCAGGACTTTATTACATGTGCATAAGAATTTAATAAGTGGTGTGTCAAGACTTGAATGTACCTAAATAAAACCAAGAGAGCAAATCTCATCCTTAATTTGGAGAAACTTCTGCTCCATAGGAAGTAGAGTAGTCCACGGTACACAGTATCTTAAAAACAAATACAGTCTCTCTACCTGTGAATGTAGAGAACAGTACAGAGATTTGTTCTCTGAGGCCCAAGTACCTTCAACTAGAAGGGGTGTATATAAAGCCTTGCTTTAGCTGCAGGTACCAGTTATATTTTCCAAGTCTTCTTATGTTATCACAATTACTTAGGACCCAAAGAGAAGGCAGGATAAACAATTAACATCCTCTATCCTCTGACAAAATGCTATACATCAAGTCAATCTCTATCTTAATAGTCAGCAAATAGATCAACAAACCACATTTTTATTTGGCCTAGATAATTAGAATAAAAACAAGACAAAAAAAATTAGGTCGTGGTTCAAGTTATAAAATTCTATTATCTTTTAATCACATATCTTAACAAGGGCATTTTGAATCTATATTAGGCCATAACTGCATTGCTATAAAGAAATACCTGAAACTGTATATTTATAAGAAAAGAGGTTTAATTCGTTCATGGTTCTGAAGGCTGTGCAGGATGTGCAGTGGCATCTGCTTCTGATGAGGCCTCATGATGCTTCCAATCATGGCAGAAGGAGAAGAGGGAGCAGGCACATTACATAGCAAAAGCAGGAGCAAGTGAGGGGGGTGAGGTGTCACACTTTTAAACAGCCAGATCTTATAAGAAGTCACCTCGCTATGGTGAGAACAACACTAAAGGAATGATGTTACACCATTCGTGAAAAGTCTACCCTGGCGATGCAACTACCTCCAACCAGGATCCATCTCCAACATTGGGGATTACGCCTCAACATGAAATTTGAGTGTGGCAAATATCTAAACCATATTATTGCACCCCTGGGCTCCCTTAAATTTCATGCACTTCTCATATTCAAAATACAATCATCTTTGCCTAATAGTCCCCGCAAAGTAGTAACTCATTCCAGCATTAACTCAAAAGTCCTAAGTCCAAGTCTGAAGTCTCTTCTGAGACTCATCTTCTTCTACCTATGAGCCTGTAAAATCAAAGCAAGTTATCTTTTTCTAAGATCCAATGGAAGTAGAGGTATTAGATAAACACTGCCATTCCAAAAGGCAGGAATCACCCAAAGGAAATGAGCCGAAGATCTCATCCAAGTTCAAAACCCAGCAGGCAATATTAAATCTTAACATTCCAAAATGATCTCCTTTGACTCCACGTATCACATCCAGAGAACACTGCTGTGAGGAGTAAACTCCCAAAACCTTGGGCAGCTCCACCTCTGTGGCTTTGCAGTGTTGAGGCCCCACAGCTTCTCTCACAGGTTGGGGTTGTGTACTTGTGACTTTCTAATGTGCAGGTATAAGCTGCCAGTGGCTTTATACCTTTTCCACAGCTCCACTAAGCATTGCTTTTGCAGAGACTCTGTGTGGGTGCTCCAACCCCACATTTCCTTTCCACATGGCCCTAGTAGAGGTTCTTTGCCAGGGATCCACCTCTGCAGCAGCCTTCTGCCTGGACATCCAGGCTTTTTCATACATCCTCTGAAATCTAGGCTCCCAAACCTCAATTCTTGCACCCTGTGCACTCACAGGCTTAAAATCACATGAAAGACATCACCCTGTGGAGCTGCAGCCTAAGCTGTACCCAGGTCCCTTTAAGCTGAAGCTGGAGCCAGAGTGGCCAGATGGAGAGCAGTGTTCCAAGGATGCACAGGGCAATGATGCCTGGGTATGGCTTATGAGATTATTCTTCCCTCCTACGCCTCCTGGGCTGTGATGGGAAGGGCTTCTTTGAAGGTCTCTGAAATGTCTTTGAGGCCCTTTTCCTACTGCCTTGGCTTTCAACACTTGCCTTCTTTTTAGTTATACAAGTTTCTCTAGCAAGGGGTTGCTCAGCAGCCTGCTTAACTTCTGAAAGTGGGCTTTATTTTCTGTCACATGGCCAGCCTGCAAATTTTCCAAACATTTATGCTCTGTTTTCCTTTTAAACATAAATTCCGGCTGGGCGTGGTGTCTCACGCCTGTAATCCCAGCACTTTGGGAGGCCAAGATGGGTGGATCACAAGGTCAGGAGTTCGAGACCAGCCTGGCCAAGATGCTGAAACCCTGTCTCTACTAAAAATACAAAAATTAGCTGGGTGCGGTGGCATGTGCCTGTAATCCCAGCTACTCAGGAGGCTGAGGCAGGAGAATCGTTTGAACCTGGAAGGCGGAGGTTGCAGTGAGCTGGGATTGTGCCACTGCACTCCAGCATGAGTGACTCCATCTCAAAAACAAACAAACAAACAAACAAACAAACAAAAACCATAAATTCCAACTTTTAGCCATTTCTTTGCTCCTATATCTGAGTATATAGGTTGCTAGAAGCAGCCAACCCGCATCATGAATGCTTTGCTGCTTATAAATGTCTTTCACTAGATACCCTAAATTATCACTCCAAAGCTCAAACCTCCACAGAGCTCTAGGGTAGGGGCACAATGCAACCAAACTCTGCTAAGGCACATGTATGACCTTTGCTCCAGTTCTCAATAAATTCCTCATTTGCATCTGAGACCTCTGCATATTGGACTTCACTGTCCATATCACTATCAGCATTTTGTTCACAGCCATTCAACCAGTCTCTAAGAAGTTCCAAACATTCCTTCCTACTCCTGTCTTTTTCTGAGCCCTCCAAACTATTCCAACCTCTGCCTTTTACTGAGTTCCAAAGATGCCTCCACATTTTTCTTATAGGAATGGCCCACTCCTTGACACCAATTTTCTGTATTAGACTGCTCTTGCATTGCTATAAAGAAATACTTGAGAATGGATATTTTATAAGAGGTTTAATGGGCTCATAGTTCTGCAGGCTATACAGGAAGCATAGCAGATTCTGCTTCTGAGGAGGCCTCAGGAAGCTTCCAATTGTGGTGGAAGGCAAAGAGGGAGCAGGCATACATGACAAAGGCAGGAGAAAGGAACAGGGTGAGGTGCCACACACGTTCACACAGCCTGGTCTTGTGAGAAGTCACTCACTATGGGAAGAATATCACCAAGGGGATGGTGCTACACCATTTATGAGAAACCCACCCCCATGAGCCAATCGTCTCTGACAAGTCTCTACCATCAACATTGAGGATTACATTTCAACATGAGATTTTGGCTGGGCAAATATCCAAATCATAACAGAATAATGAACAAATTACCCCTATGAGATATTGATCAGAAATTAAAACCATGCAACTTCACCTGTGTCAGCTTCCTAGGCTCCACTGATATGAAGCTTCTGATTTCATATTCTGAGAATGTTGTTGAATTGTAATTACTGTTATTTATTGTTTAGTCCAAAATGTTTGTAGATGTAGGTCTGAGCAACAAGAGAGGTTGTTTTTAACCTTATCTGCCTTCTGTTCTTTTCTTTCTCATTCTGTTCTTCCTTCCTTCCAACAAGAACATAAACACTCTTAGCTAATGGTTACCTCTGAATTTGTTTTCATTCACCATGACAATATCTGTACTTGAAATTGTATACATTTATATATAATTTAATTCTTAAGTTGGATTTACTTTAGGCTTTCTATTTTTTTGTTTAAGAAGGTAAGTTTGTTTAAGAGTATTTCACACATGGAAATTATGAAACTACAAAATTCTTCACTAAATAAAATCAAAGTCATCTTGCAGTATGTGTGTTTCTCCAGAAAATTTACTAAGCATCTTCTCTTTACTAGGCAATGTGTTAAAGAGCTGAGCACTAAATTCTGCCACATTCACTCATCACAGCAAAGGTATCACATTTATTCCAGAGTTACAAATGCCATCATACCTCCTGTTGGTCCATGTTACTGCTAATCTTATCATAATTTTATATTTATTATTTTAATCTAACAATCTGAAATCTCTTTAATAATCTTTAATCTCTTTAGCAATCTCTTTAATAATCCTAAAAATTACACTACCAAAAGAAATGATAAGAATCTCTTCCAGGAAGAATAGAAAACAAAAAACAAACTTCTTTAACTTTTACCTTCTAAAATAATTTCTCTTTGATAAAGAAGTTACTTTTCCTCTTTCTTTCTTATCTATTCATAATAAAGGCTGTAATGCATGCGCACTTGGATTCAACAAGATGTCACAACATGTGAGAAGATGAGGTAGAAGAGACGGAAGTGTTAAAAAGAAACTTTTGTGAATGAGAGATTAGACTTTTTGGCTTTAATAGAGATGCCTGATCTAAGACTGATAGGTATAGAAATAGACATTAGCTCAATAGAAGAAAGAGCATTCTCAGAATTAAAGCAATAAATAAAAGGGAATGCAATTTCTCATGAAGTCTTTGCCTCTGGAGTTATCAGGGAAAGACCGGGTAGCCACTTAGTGAGTACATCCAAATGAAATAAAAGGACAGAAGACTGATTTAAATTGTTCTTTACCAACATGTGAGACTTTTAGGTGGTAGCTGTTAAGTAAGTGGCTTCTCTTACTTGTTACTAGAAATGGATGTTTGAGCACTTCTGCCCACTGTATCTCATTATTAGAGTTATCAAGGAAGACACAACTTAGTCAAACACTGAATGGAACAACATTTTATTCACATAGGGAAGTGACAGAGCAAGACTGGCTTCAGGAGTGGGTGCCGATCCCTATGGCCAGTGGGTCCCTTCCAGCAGCTAATGCAAGGGAATTAGCCAGCGCTCCTCTTGTGTCACAATAGAAGGACCTTGTTCCCTCCATATAGGGAACAGATGTAGCAATTGGGTTGGCCAGGTGCTGCAAAGTGCACATGCTTAAGCAGAACAAAGTGCTGCAAAGTGTACCTGCTTAAGCAGAACAAAGAAGTGAAGACTGAGTTTGAAACAGGAAAAATATTCCCACATAAGTCCATCACAGGCTGTGAGAACTCTGTATCTCTTGGTAAGGAAGTGCTCCAGGTCTGGGGCCCATCCTTAGGGGGCCAACAGGGAGCTGAAAGACTGTATGTTTGAGACTGCCTTTCACCAAACTAGCATGTTACCTTAACTAAATAGGAGAGCTTGCCTTCACTCTTTCTTTAATTCCAGTAAGAGAAAGACTGAGTTCAGAACTAGCAGAACTTTGACACTTAGTAATCTTCTTTTTAACCAAGTGAAGGGAGGTCCTAGGCCCAGAATGTTTAATGGGTAACAGTCATTCAGTGGAACTTGTTATATTCATATTCATTTTTATTATTACCTTTTATTTATGACAAATGAGTCTGGATTTTTTTACTTAAGATACTAATACAAAGTTTACTCTTTAAGTAAATGTGTAAAATGTGAGATAACTTTAAAATACAGTAGTCCTCCCTTATCTGCTGTTTCACTTTGCAGGGTTTCTGTTGCCTGGGGTCCATTGTGATCCAATAGTATTAAAAGGAAAATTCCTGAAATAAACCCTTCATAAGATGAAATTGTGTGCTATTCTGAGTTTGAGGAAATCTCATGCTGGCCAGTGTTAGCCCACCAGGAATGTAAACCCTCCCTTTCTCCAGGGTACCACACTACAGATGCCACCCAGTTCTTAGATCACAAGAAGGATAAGTACAGTAAAATGAGCTATTTTGAGACAGAAAGAGAGAAAGAGACCACAATTATATAACTTTTATTATATTGTTATAATTATTTTATTACTAATCCCTTACTGTGCCCATTTTATAAATTAAACTTTATTATAAGTATATATTTATTAAAAAACAGTATCTATAAAGTTCAGTACTACCTGAGTTTCAGGCATCCATTGAGGGTCTTGCAACATATCCCAGGATAAGGGGAACTACTGTATTAAGTAAATGAGAGTATAGGTAGCAATGTTTATGTCAAAAATTATAAAGTAATATGAAAATAGTGAAATTTGGAAAATGCTAAATGAGATTATAAATGAAATAATTTAATTCTGAAATTTTGTAGCACAAATTGCATTTCATTTTGCAACTAGGTATTAGGGAGGGTGAAAGATATTTCTGTTGTTCCCAACTTTTAAACATTTAACTTAGTGATATGGTTTGGCTGTGTCCCCACCAAAATCTTATCTTGACTTCCCACATGTTGTGGGAGGAACCTGGTGGGAGGTAATTGAATTATGGGGGCAAGTCTTTCCCATGCTATTCTTGTGATAGTGAATAAGTCTCACAAGATATGATGGTTTTAAAAAGAGGAGTTTCCCTGCACAAGCTCTCTCTCTTTGCCTGCTGCAATCCATGTAAGATGTGACCTACTCTTCATTACCTTCCACCGTGATTATGAGGCTTCTCCAGCCACGTGGAACTGTGAGTCCAATTAAGTCTTTTTTCCTGTATAAATTACCCAGTCTCAGGTCTGTCTTTATCATCAATATGAAAATAAACTAATACAGTAAATTGATACCAGTA